>CAUYPK010111543.1:0-34247 GCA_963574355.1 Loris lydekkerianus | reverse complement strand
CCGCGGGCCGCGCGCCCGGGGCGGGCGGGGGCGCGCGGGCGGGGGGGGGGGGGGGGGGGGGCGGGGAGGAGAGGAGAGGAGAGGAGAGAAAAAGACGAGAAGAGAAGAGATGAGATCATGGGCCCAAAATTAGGAGTCTTTTGCAGGGCTAAAGAACAGTGGATTTGAGATCAGAAGAAAAATGGCCAAACCCCTGGTTTTTCTGGGCCCTAGGCTGTGTGATCCATTGGCAAGTTACCTTAATACTTCAGAGCCTTAGTTTCCTTATCTGTAAAATGGGGACAATCATCTCTATTTTAGGGATATTGAGTGACCCAAACCATAGTGCTATAGAAATAGCAGAGGATTCACAACTAATATTAGTTTTATAATAAAAAGCATCCTATTTTCTCCTGACTCTTTAATTTCTTAATAAAGCAGCTTAGCCTAGTGAAAAGGGGAGGTATCAAAGTCCCATGGGCATGCGTTATTCTAGCCCTGGTGCTTAATAGCTAGAAGTCCCTGAATGGACAAATTAGCTTAACATACTAGAGCTTCACTTTCTTTAGTTGTACAAAGGCTGTGAGAAATAGTTTGGAAAAATGGCTGCAATTATTCCCTTTCCTATGTTCGTGCCTTTTTGCAGTGTGACTTTGCAAAGAGGTAAAGCTATTGATCCATCCTTTAATCTGGGCCAGCTGTGTGACTTGATTTGACTAATTGACTGCAGTGGAAATGCCATTTTGCCAATTCTAAGCCTAGACCTCAAGAGATCCTAGAAGCTTTCATTCTCTATCATTGAATCCTGCCCAGCCACCATGTGAAGAGGCCCAGTCTATCCTATGGGAGGATGAGAGATCAAGTGAGCTAGTTATTCCCATGACCACAGCCTACAGTAAATCAATTCCTAGAAGCAGAGCTGAGCAGCGGACTGGCAGCTTACCACATGACTGAGTCTAGCTGAAACTAGAAGAACCACCCTGATAAACCCAAAGTGCCAACCCACAGAATTAGGCACTACGTTAAAATTATGAGCCATTACCAGCTGCTAAATTTTAGAGTGTTTGTTACATGTCAAGATCTAACTAATACAAATGGGGAAATTATATTCTATCCTTGACAGGATTGCTGCGAAGATGTGTAGTGCTAGCTTTTGTAAGATAACCTAGCATGGGACTGGCACATGGAAGTTCAATAATAAATGGCTTTGATGTCTATTTGAGGTTCCTAAGGGCAGCCTTACCAAGCACTTCCAGCAATGCTCGATGGGTAGACAGCCCATAAACAATCATATCAGAGTCAATCTTACAGACTTGAACATTTAAGAAGAGCATAATATTAGCTCTCTGAACCTACTTTCTGCACCAACTTTCCCGATTGGCCCAAGCTGTCCCTTCTTGGAGAACTTGCCACCTGATATCCAGAGCTTACTTTCTCATGCCCTTCTTTCCCCCTCCAATCAAGTTGAATACATACTTAGAGTTGTGTTTGTCTCAAAATCAACTTTTTAATGCCAGTTGATCTCATTATTGAATTATGCACTTTAATTAGCTAATATGTCAACTAATGACATAGAAGTATGAAGAAATGTTAGTTCTATGACAACCAAGGTGAGTGATTTGCAAAGACTCATGTAGGTAAGCTGCTCTTAGAACTGCTAAATTGCTCTTAGAACTGCTATTAAAATAGGTACTCGCAAAATATCTAAAAAAGTTTGGGGAAAACACAAAATTCTAAAAGGATTGTGCCATCAGATTTCTAGGAAAGTGTCTTCAAGTTCTTCCTCCACTATAAAAAACTTAAGTCTGGAAATCAAAAATGAGACCTTGTGAGTGTGGACAAGTGCTTCCTACCTGTGAGGCACAGCTCAGAGCATTTGTTCTGTACTAACGCATTTAATAAATTTTGAGAAAGTTGACATATAGCTCTAATTATCAAAATGTGGAAAAACAATACAAACTATGATTCATATTAAAATACTATGTTTAAGGTGGGTGTGTTGTGTTGAATTTGCAATATAACCTACAGATGGAAAGTTCATAGGTCATAAATGCAACTTGGTGGATTTTCACAAAAGGAACTCACCTGTTTATCCAGCATCTAGACTAAGAAACAGAACAATATTCACACTCCCATTTTCAAGTATTATTCCTAGGATTCCCCATTTTAACTGACATTTTGAAGACTGACACTAGGGTCAAGAGGAGGAAACACCTGCTGCCCTATAAACAGGAAGATGCTGCCACCTAGAGGATATGGGGGGAATGAGCCCTCCTCTAGGTCCCTACTCCCAGCATCACCTTGACCTTCTCTCCGTTAAGAAGCCTTCTCTGCCCCTTATCTAAAATTATCAGCTGTCTATGGTAAAATGATTTTTTTTCTTCTGGGTAGACACCTAGAAATGGTATTGTGGGATCAATGGAAGATTTACACTTTAATGTTTATAGCAGCTCAATTCATAATCACCAAGATGTGGAATCAACCCAAGTGCCTGACAACCCATAAATGGACTAATGAACTGTGGTATATGTATACCATGGAACATTATGCAGCTATAAAGATGGAGACTTTGTATTTTTTTTATTTACCTAGGAGGATTTGGGGAGCACTTTCCTAAGTAAAGTATCTCAAGAATGGAAAAGTGAGCATCCCTGGTGCTCACAACTAAGTTAAAACTAATACATTAACAAGCCACATGAGAGAAAAACACAGTTAAATTTAAGAAGAATTTAATTGTGTTAAATTAAATATGGTGAAGGAGGACAGGGGAGGGTGTAGCAACCTGTATAGCCTGTGGCTAGGAGGAGTGAGAGTTATAAGTAACACCTGTATAGCTCGATATAATGGAACACCTTGGTGAAAAGGGCGTGGCGAGGGAATTAGCTCTCATAGCTTGGGAGATGAGAGCATTGGTGAACTAGCAGTCTCTATACCTGTGGTTGGTGAAAAGGGTGTGGGGAGGGAATTAGCTCTCATAGCTCGGGAGATGAGAGCGTTGGTGAACTAGCAGTCTCTATACCTGTGGTGCTGAGAGGCACGAGATCAGCCTTATATTAGGCTGGAGGAGCTGGCAGTCAGGTGCAATTCATTCTATTATGGGCCCGCTTACTCTGACTCCTCTCCTGCTTGCAGAACACCAGCACTGGTGTCTCTCCTTTGAACTAAGCTCTGCTAAAGACTGTCGAGATCTACTCTAAGACTACTTCACCCTCAAAGACTCTCTCTCTCCCCCCTACCCCCCTTCTGCGAAGGTAAATAGCTCTCAGCCCTCAGGTACCTAAAACCAATTGTTCCTGAGTGAGATAACAGCATAGTGTCCATCTGGAACCTAGATAAGCTGGCCAAAACCTGGCCAGTTGAGGGCCCTGACAAGCGGTGGCAGCTATAGGCTGTGACAAATGGGGTAGTTGGCAGGATATGGTGAATGCGGGCTGCAAGGGAAATAAGCTTTAGTAAATAAGAAAAAGAGAAGAGAAAAATATCTATAGGGAAAAGAAATATCTAAGAAAAAGATAGCCAACAACAGGCCTTTCTCATTTGGTTTTTCCTCTTTCCTGTGCTTTCTCTTTCCAAATTCTAACTACCCCTTCTGTGGGGGAGAAAGCCAGTAAAAGCCTTTAGCTTCTGGGAAGGAGCTGGAGAAAAAAGCAGAAAAAAGCCTTTAGACAAGAGGGAAAGAGAAGAGACAGAACTAGGAGATAAGAACCTTTAGTAAACAAAAGCCTTCAGCCTCGGGTGAGAAAAGCCTTTGGTAAAACAGCAAAGAGAAAAAGGTTGGGAACAGGTTGCGAGAGTCTATGAAGTTAGGAAAGAGAATTTCTAACTGCCTTCCCCTCTATCTTCATCCATTACCAGCAGGAGGTTGCTTTTGAGAGATTGATGCCCCAATCCCTTTCTGGCAGTTAAGAGTTCTGTTTGAAAAAAGAATTGAGGTAGATGAAGGGGGCTGGTAAAGAAACAGGAAGTGAAGTTTTGTTAAAAAGCTAAGACTCCAGAGCAGTGGTTCTCAGCCTTCCTAATGCCATGATGTATTTTCATTGTTACAAAGGGGTCGCGACCCATAGGTTGAGAACTGCTGCTCCAGAGTAAAATAAACAGCTAAAGAGAGATCTCCTGTCCCTTTAAGGCAAGAAAATGTTCCGTTTGAAAGGAACAGAAGAGGTAAGAGGTAAAAGGCCGATAGAAAAAGCCAGAAAAGAAAAATCATGGCAACTAAGATAATACAGTTAAAATATCAAATTCAACAGCTAAAAGAGGAGATTAAGATCATGGCCGCTGAGATAACACAGTTGAGAGATCAGATGAATAATCTCACGGTTGAAGCTGGTAAATGCTATATTGCCGTAGCAGCAGATTGGGCAGCTAGAAGATTAGCTGAGAAATCCCCCAGTTAACATCAAAGACCGTAAAGGTGGGAAGCTAGGCTATATGAGAAAAAAACTGCTAAAATACAGAATGTCAATGACAAGAATGGTTTCTCTTTAAGTGATCTAGGGAAACAAAGAACCTAAACTTCCAGGTGTACGCCCCAGGACAAAGGACTGCGGCTCTCAATTCAATAAGAATGAAAGAAGTTAAAACAACGTAGTTTCTTGAATATTTTCATTTCAAACTATTCTTGCAAAAGCAGTATAATTCAATTCTATGCCACGGGAATGCCCATAAGTGTGGCAGACCTGTGAGTAGATAAGTATATCTTTTGTTTGTCTTTTCCATTAAAAGTTTTTGGTTGCCCTAAGTCTCAGGACAAGGGTAACCCTATTTTGGTTAACATGGTTACCTTGTGTCCCAGACATAGGGAACCCCCCTCTTACCAGCACGTACTGTTAAGGGCATCCTCAAAAGGGGGGTTAGGACATGCCCCAAAGGGAAAGAAAGGCTCAAGGGAAAGAATATGAGAGGAGGTCACAAAGGGAGAGCGTTTCCAAGGTCACTTTTATGTTAGGGAACTCCAGTAGAGATAAGGTCTGGAATGAATGAAGGAAGGAAAAGTTCCGCTGGAAAAGCAGCATCTTCGTTTACTAGCTGCTAAAGACAGAAGTAGCAACTTGCCAGCTACTAAGTGCGGAAGCAGTAAAGGGTGGTTAAAGCAAGGAGAACTTCGTTACCGAGGACCATGAAGGGCGGCGGAGCCTTTGGAAAAGCAAAGCCTCTGTTAGTAATAATTTTGCTACCAAGGACTGCAAGTAGCGGAACCTCTGGAACATCAAGAGTAAGATCCTTGCTTGCAAAGACTGCAAGGAAAGCATGATCTTTTGTTAGTCCATTAACTACAATTTAATAGCAAAGGAAAAGTTCTTACAGTCAAACGGTAAATTCTCTCAGCTAACACTTTCTCAGTTTTCTCAGTTTACAAAGACCTTCAAGGGAATTAACATTACAATCACCATTTTTCCCTACCGGCAGCTGAAATTTAAATCTGTACAAGGCCTCATCCTTTAAGAGCCCTTATCTGGAATTCTGAACTTGGACAATCACCATATTCTTTTGCCTAGCAAGAAAAGGGCTAGACAACAGGAAGAACTGCCCTTGCCATATTACAAATTATTTTATTTGTCTATAAAAGGGGGGAATGTAGCAGCCCATATAGCCTATGGCTTAGGAGGAGGGAGAGTTATAAGAAACATCCATATAGCTCAATAATGGATACACCTTGGTGAAAAGGGAATGGGGAGGGATTTAACTCTTGTAATAAGCATGAGAGAGCTCGTGAGATGAGACCAGTGGTGAATTGGCAGTCTCTACCCCTGTGGTGCTGAGAGGCACGAGATCAGCCTTGTATTAGGCTGAAGGAGGTGGCAGTCAGGAGTGAGTTCATTCTATTACGGACCTGCTTACTCTGATTCTGTTTCCTCTCCTGCCTGCAGAACGCCAGCACGGTGTCTCTCTGCTGAACTAAGCTCTGCTAAAGACTGTCAAGATCTATTCTAAAGACTACTTCACCCTCAAAGACTATCTCTGTCTTCTACTAAGGTAAGTAGCCCTCAGATACCTAAGAGCAATTGTTCCTGAGTGAGATAACAGCATAGCGGTCTGCGTCCAGAACCTAAATAAGCTGGCCAAGACCTGGCAGCAGTGGGCGGTGACAGGCGGGGGTCTTTACGTTCCCACCTAATGGGTAGTACTTAGGGTATGTGGCACACCTGGGTGAAGGACTGGATTGCAAGTTGGACTTTGTACAAATGCAAACAATGTAACCTAATTGTGCATACCCTCGCATTAATCCAAAATTTAAAAAATAAAATTACCAGCTCTCCACCCTTTGTCATCACTCCCCGGTCCTCTTCCCTTCCTTGCTTTTCCAAACCCTTAGCACTTATCACTTAATATTCCATATAATCCTTACCTGTCTGGTTCATCTTTTAATGGTCTGAGTCCCCCTTTTGGAATACAGGCCCTAGGGAGGCAGGGCTGGGGGCCTGTGTTGCCCACTGATATCTGTATAGAGTAGGGCCAGGAGCATCACAGCACCTCAGTAAATATGTCACGTGGACAGAGAAGAGCCCTGTCCCACAGTCTTGCCCCATGGGCCCTGGGGTGTGGGCTTTACCCCAATCCCTGAGGCTCTGCTGTGCCTTCCTGCACAGTTCCTTTGCAAGTTCACTCCACGGCTCTCATCCCTCACCCTCACCTCTTTCTCCACCCAATGGGGGTCTGGAGACTGCTGGCACTGTTTCAACTGCTCCAGGGCTGAAATGGAAGAAACTGAGGCTAGAGCACCTGGGCTAGCAGTCAGGCAGGTTGGCAGGTCTCACTGTGTCCCCGCCAAGCCTGAGGACTGTGGCACCAGTCTACCCCAAAAGGAATTTGTGTCCCACGGTGTGGGGTCTAGCTGGGTGGCCCAGACAAAGCACTTTATCTTGGTGAGGTTTTGAGATCCATCAAATGGAGAGAATGAAGTGATGTATTGGCAAGAAGTACTTGATCTGATGCCTTACCTGTGGTTAGCACTGGAGTGTTGTAAATTGTTACCACTATTTTGAAAAGTCAGGCCTGAAAAGTAACTTAAAGGACATATGGCCCAGAAGGAGCACTTTTCATTGTTTTTTGAAACCAACCCTGCCCCCCCACCCCCACTTTATCTGGGAATTTGAAAGAGAAAAAATAGCTACTCTGATATAAGAGGTATGGATTGGGGTCCTCACACCCCCAGCCAGCCCTTCTCACCTGATACACCATGTACCCTAAGGAGCACTAAAGCTGCTCCAAAGCACTGTGTAACCACTGACGGTGGCCCACACCCCCCATTTTACAGATGGGGACACTAAGTGACACTAAGTACAGAGAGAACAGGGCTGAGCTGGTTCCCAGGCCCTCTGACTCCATGTCTGGGCTTAACTCCAGGCGCTCTGCTGCCTCCCAAACCTTTCATGAGTCTACTTGAAACCCAAAGGGAAAGTGATCCCCTTTGCCCTCACCCAAATCAGGGTGGGCTTCCAGGTGGAGCAGGAGGAATCTGGGAGATTTCTGAGGGAGTGATCAAACAGCATATTGGAAAAGAAATTTCAGAGGCAAAGAGAAAGTGGTGAATTTAAGGGGCTCTGTTGGCCAAACCAGGCCAGGGTGGTGTCACAGAGCAAAGACATCAGAGTACTGGGAAATTGTTGTGAAAATAGAACCAAATATATCAATGAAAATGTCTTTAAAAATTGTTAAGTGCTGAATAAGAGAAAAGATGTGCAACCTGAATCATTGCACTTTATACTAATCAACAGGCCTACGTGTGATTCTAATTAGGTGAATTAATACAACAAAAACTCTATGACTTAAAAATCACCTGGCGTAGTCTGCAAAATGCTGATTTCTTGGCCTCACCTGGGGAGAAACTGATTTAGGGGTCACTTGCAGGCCTGGAGCTGACGTGAAATCTGTACCTTTATAGGGCTACTCATAAGTAGAAGTCCCTTCATCTTTTGCTCCAGTTCCATCACAAAATAGTTATTTATTGCTGATAGCACTAATTACATTTCAGGTTTTCCCTCAAAATTTCAAGTGTGCATAACTAACCAAAGTGTCTCAGGAATGAATAAAGGCGATGTCTCCTTTCCTTGACAGTTAGGAGCATGGTCTTTTTATTTATGTATCTATCTATTTATTTATTTATTTTTAGTCATCTGATTTGATGCAGTATAAAACTGAGATCGTTTGTGAGGATATCAATCTTTGTTTCTGGGCAATATGGAGACATGTGAAGTGTGGCTGGCGGTCTCCAAGGGTGACTATCAATTCCTTCCCTTCCTCTAAGTGTGTGCTGCCCCTCACATTGAGCAATGAAGTTCAGTTTCCTTTCTGGAAATGTGATGTTCTGAGATTTGCAAGGCTAGTTTACAGGAAGGCTCCCAGATTTTTCCTGGGCCCATTGGAATGCTCACTCTGGGTGTTCCTAACTGGAACTCAGCTTCTACATTCCGAGAAGGGGAAGCATATGGAGAAGTCCTGCATAAAAGCTCCACTGAACAGCCCCGGCTGAACACGTAGCCGGCAGCTCACACTGCTTTGCGAATGAGTCATCTGGGACACCCAGCCCAGTTGAGCCTTTGGATGACACCACCCCCAGCCACTGACTGCAACTGTCTGAGAGACTCCAACTGAGAACTTCTGAGATGAGATCAGTCAATCCTCAGACTCATGAGATATTTATAAATTTTAAGGCACTAATTTGGGGGGTGGCTTGTTCTACAGCAATAGATAATTAGAATATGTTAATTATGTTATTTATGTATTGTTATTATTATGTAATTATTAACATATGTTAATATGTTTATACCTGTTGCTATTTCACCTTCAATATGCTTTGGGCTCCTTCTGTCTTAAAAGTTTAGAATTAACCTGCTGCTGCTTGCTTACGCAGCTGCCAGGTACAAGATGAGACAACCTATTGTTTGCTGGTAACCATTCAACAAATCATGATGGCTTGCACAAAGCTTGCTTTCTGCCACCAGCCTTCTTAACCCTTTCCCTTTGTAAGGTGCTCAGTGAGCCAAGGAGATGAGATGGGTTTTGAGACAATGCTCCCCCATCTCCTTGGTCTGCCAGCCCTTGAGAAAACTACCTTTCCTTCGGCACCACTGGCCATTTGTGTTTGGTTCTTGGGTAGCGGGCAGCTAAACCTGCATTCAGCATCAGATAGAGACATCTATAGAGCTGGGAGAGCACATGGTTTGTCTGCGGACCTGTTTCCCTCCCTGAGCATCACCAAACCTGGCAGAGAGAATCCCAAGGCTGAGTGATGGGCAGGGTTAGGGTAGGGTGAGCTCCGGGAGAGAGAGCCTCTCTGGGTGCTTGATGGCGGATTCTAGGCGCATGCCATCTGTACCAGGTGTACCGTCCCTGGAGAGCAAGCATCAAGGGTAGGCACTCCCCTCAGTGTCTCTTGGTGGCAGGGTCCATGGGAGACCTGCCTGGGAGACCTCAGGCAGGATAGTTTTTCTTCAGTAATTTTGAGTCATTCTAGTGGGAACTGCACGTGTGGCTAGGGTTGCTTTGCAAAGCTCTTAGGGATCTGTTGACTTCTGCAAGTTCCCTGCATCTTTTTTCTAAAGTGATAATTTCCTGTCCTGGAAAATGCTATATCTCTGCATTTCTGCAATTTTGAGAAGAGGTGGGATTACATGAGCAAATTCCAGCACTCTCTAACTCTGATCCAACATCCACTTTACAGAAATGTGCAGGTGGAAAAGCTGGGTCCTTCCAGCCCCGATGTCTTCCTTTCTTATCCTCTGTTCCTTCCTGCAGGGCAGTGAAACCTAGACCACACTGTGGGTGAGGCAAAGATCCGAAGGGGGGCTGCCCTTGGAAACTGTAGGTATCTGCATGAACCTCTTCACAAGTTCAAGTGGCAGTGGCAACAAAGAGGCCTTTGAAGGTAGACCAGGAGCATCCTCTAGCCAAGTAATGGTGGAGGGATTCTTATGGTGGTAAGAGGATCTTGCTTGAACTTCCATGAGTGCAAGTCTGAAGCTGGTACCTCCAGGCTTTAGGAAGTGGAAAGAAGGCATTTTTTTAAATTTAGAAAGTATAAAATTTAATTGTACTTGAATTTTACAGAAGAAAACAAAAGTTAAAATAAATTTGTCAACTTCAGATGTTCTTTTCTGTAAGTTATTAATTTGAAAGATTCCTTTAAGGTGAAAAAAGGATTATGGAAAATTGAGATTTGAGCCGTTATTTTTTTTAATGCCATGTTTTAATTTGTGGCAGAATAGATGGATATCCTGCCAAGAAAGAGAAGGACATGAACATTCTTATGAATGTCCTCACCTTCCTTTCCCCATCTCAATATTTTTTCACTTTGTCCACATTTTATAGCATCAACATTCTGTTCTGACACCATATAAAGCATTTTGTGACAGAAGTTGTTCACCAAACGATTCACCATTTTCTTCTGCACACAGCTGGACTATTTTTTCCAGCCTCCCTTGCAATCAGATACACCTGCCTCTAGGCAGTGGTCAGGGGGCCGAAGTGTTGAGTGTTGCTTTCTGGTCTGGCCTGTGGAGTCTGCAGTGGGTGATCCTCTGTGCTCTTTAATGTCCCATTGGCTGGATGCATGAGAATCCAGCAACCTGTACGCCCATGCCGAAGATAAATCACCAATCAGTTACCCATCAATCGGGAAATGTGCACAATCCAGAAATCTCTATCATGTTTGAATCCTTGTATATTTTGGGTGAGTTTGTTAACATTACCCTGAGCAGTGCTTTTGTTCTACAATTAAATGAACACAGTGATCACGGTGTCGTATCTCCAATTTGGTGTTTTTAAATTTGTCTTTTGATTGGTTGGATTACCTACAAGAGTCCATAATACTAATGGCAAAAATGTACTGAGCTCTTGCTATATGATGAACACTGTGCTAATCACTTTATATGTATTCATGCCATGTTTGCAATAGTCCTATACTGTTTTATTGTCAGCCCCACTATACAGACGGGCAAGCTGAAGCACAGAGAGGTTATATAAGATCATACATCTGGTAAGTTCCAGAACTGGAAGTTCAGGCGGTCGTCCCTGAGCTCAATCTCTTTTCCTCTATACTAAGCTTCTCAGGGGTTTATAATCCCTAAGTTCCTGTATGCTTGATTGCCTTACTTTTTACTGTGCCCTGATTGCTTATGATACCCTTTTATGTGGTACCACATTCTCTGCATACATAAAATCTCTCAAATCTCTATTTTTCCAGATAGCTCCTTCTTGGAATCCTTCAGCTCCTGTTTTCCAACTGGACTTTCCCTCCAGGCCTGTTCTTATAGCTGAGTCCCAGATCTTAACCACTCTCAATAAAGGATATTTGGGTAGTCAGTAAAGCATTTCTGGGATCCCTGGGTATTTGTATGAGGGTGTGTTATCGGAATGTGTCCCCAAAATTATGTGTTCAAAACTTGATCCTCAGTGTGGCAGTGTTAGGAGAGGTGTTTAGGTCATGAGGGCACTACCCTCATGGGTTAATGCCTTTATTAAAGGGCCTTCAGACGTGGTTTGCTCTCTTTCAGTTTTCTGCCATGTGTGGACACAGCATTCCTTTCCTCCGGAGGATGCAGCTTCCCAGGAGCCATCTTGGAAGTAGAGAACAGCCCTCACAGACGCTAGGTAGGCCTCCCAGCCTCCAGAGTTGTGAGAAATAAAGTTCTGTTCCTTATAAATTACCAAGACTCATGTATTTCCTTGTAGCAGCACAAACACTAAGAATGGGTATTTCTGGAAGAGGTTGGCGATCGAACTGGTAGACTGAGTGGGAAAGGTCTGTGGGTGGGCACTGTCCAGCTGGCTGGACCTGGGTAGAGCAGAAAGGCAGCAGAGTAAGGTGAATCTGCTCTCTCCCCTGGACCTGAGAGGAGACATTGCCTTCTGCCTTGAGACATCAGACGTCTAGGGCATCCTCCAGCCTTTGTGGTCTGGGACATGCATCTGTACCCCTCTTTGCCCCCTACTTCTCAGGCCTTCCCACAGAAGGTTACATCATCAGCTTCCCTTGTTCTGAGGACTTTGGACTCACACTGAACTGCACCACTGCCTTCCTGGTTCTCCAGCACACAGCTGGCCTGCCCCGGGGCTGCTCAGTCCCCATGATCACAGTTCCCCTGGGAAGTCCCTTCCCATGTGTCTAGTCCATTGGTGCTGCCTCTCTGGAAAGCCTCAACTGACACAACTACACCCATAAGTAAATGAAGGCCAACCTGGTCTCACCATCAAGAGGCTAGAGATGGTCTTTCACTGGCAGATTCCCAAATGCCAGGCTCCAGAGCCCCACAGCCTCAGGAGTAGCCACAGTCTCAGTTAACATAACTCACCAGCTACCTGCTGACCTTCGGCAAGTCCCTCCACCTTTGGAATCTGTTTCCTCGTCTGTATAATGAGGGTGATGACTCCTACCTCCTTCAAGGATTACAGTGAGGGCCAAATGAATGTGTGATTATCCTTTAAAATGTGTAGAATGTTATAAAATGTTAAGCAACAGATATTGTAATGATTTGTTTCCTTAATCCCTTTGGTGGGGTAGGCTTTCCTGGGTCTCTTTTTCTGAGAAAAATAAATCACAATTCTTTGGAAATCCAAAACTAACAAAACTGCACTAAACTAACTTGGACCTTCCTGCTGTGGCCGCAGGGAAGAGGCTTGGATCTGACTATCTGTGGCCGTTCTCTGGTCGGTAGGTGAAATGGATGGCTCCTTACTTAATGTTTGTTTAGTGCTTTGGACCTAAGGAGGCCACGGAGTCTCTGTCTATTATTGATGTTTAGGAGCCTATAAATACCCCTTGGTTGCCAGACTACCAGCCCCAGATCTTCAGGACTGGGTAATGAGCACAAAAGCAAAGGCCTCCTGTCCAGCACTGCCCTTTCCTCCATCCACCCTTGCTCGCTGCTCCAACCCACTCCCTGGACAGGCCTGACTTCTCTGCTTAACGGTGGCCAACAGCCTTGTCCCCCAGGGAAAGTTGAGGCTCTAGGCTGGGAGTTTATGGATTCAAGGGTCTGGCTTGCTTTATCCCTAAAAACAGTATCAACCCTCTTCTCCTCACCATGCAAAGCTAAAGCTGGCCCATCAAAGGCAGGGGAAGAGTTGTGCTGAGGTTCTGTTGGGAGCAGGGATGGGAGCAGGGATTCAAGCAGGATAACATTCTTTCTTTCTCTATATATTTTGTCTTGACCTCCTGTTTCTTCAAACCTTTGGCAGTTCTTGAGGGAGGCCTATCCTAAAACTTATTATAATATTATTATTATTTTTTTTTTTTTTGAGAGCTAGAATCTCACTGTCTTTCTAGGTAAGTGCTGTGGCATCGTAGCTCACAGCAACCTCAAACTCTTGGGCTCAAGTGATCCTCTTGCCTCAACCTCCTGAGTAACAGGGACTACAGGCACTCACCATAATGCACAGCTAGTTTTTTTCTGTTTTTAGTAGAGAGAGGGTCTTGCTCTTGCTCAGGCTGGTCTCAAACTCCTGAGCTTGGGCAATCCTCCCACCTTGGCCTACCAGAGTGCTGGGATTATAGGCATGAGCCCCTGTGCTAGGTCCTAAAGCTTATGATTTAACAGGTAAGAGAGTTCTTCTCTTTCCCAAAATCTATATATAAAATTCTATGGAAGGTGCCTGATTGGCCCAGCCTGAATTGTATTCCCACTCCTTGGACTGGTCGCTGGGGCCTGAGGCAGGTGGAGGTGTAGCTGGCTGCCTCATGTGCAGGGTGATGGCAAAGCCAGACTCCAAGGGAGGGCATGTACCTTCACCAGTCAGAGGGACATGAGATGGAGAGAAGATAAGGGTGCCTCATAGCACCAGGAGCACCTGTGGGGATGCTGCATGGGGACTGCTGCTGGGAGCACAGGGGCCTCAGCTGGTATAAGCCCTCCCCCTTCAGCCCTCAGAGCCTGGAGTCACTTGTGAGTCAGACCCCCAACTCCACATGTGGGCTCTGCTCATCAGCATGCCGCCCTGCCTTTGCCGTCTTACCCCCAGGAACTAAGGGCAGGCCCAGTGTCTGTGCTTGTGTCATCACCAGAGGGGGCATGAGAAGCCTGGGACTGGTGAGGCAGCTGTACCTGAAGCCCCGTGGGTCTTCACAGCAGCAAGAGTGAGGTCCAGAGGTTTGTCTCTATCCGCCCAGTCCAAAAGGCCCACCGTAGAAGCAGAGGTTCCCTCGGGTGCAGGGGCACCACCCCCACTGTGGGGTGGGAAAGGGAAGCTCAGAGCCTGCCCCACTACATGCCACAGCCCTGCCCAGAGGAACTGCAGCCTTTTCGATTCATTCTCAATGCCAGCCGAGGTGGCTCCCTGGGAACTGCGGGCCTCTCCCTTGCTCTAGAGTCAACAGTGTCAAAGTCAAAGTCATTCTCTCTTTCTTTGGCTCCATGCTAGCCAAAGGATGGCTGAGGTGGTCAATGGATAATTTGCATCTGCAGACAATCACGTGGTCACACCAGGACATTCGCTCCCATCCTCATCAAACAACATGTTGTACATCCAACCTTTCGAGCTGCCTCTGTGAGTCTTGCGAACCCATACGTTGGCTATTTCTGTCACCTGGATATAATTCACTTTGAGTGTCTCTCACTGCATCTCACCAAGGAATCCATAAGGGACTGTCCCAACAAGAACGAGAGCTGCTTGGGGCAGGTTTTACATACTCTCACCAACTATGGGTCTCAAGGGGGATACTAGCAACACCCTAAATCTCTCTGCCTCCAGTGGGCTCAGATTAAACCAATAGCCCATGTAGGGTAGGGAGCCAGCAGTGACCAAGGCTACGGTGTCTTTAAGATACGCCCCACCCCTGTGAGACCTACAGCCTCAGCCCCTAATAACCTCCTTGATTTGGGGTACCTCCTTTAACTCTGGAACCTGAGACACTCCCGATCTTGCTCTCAAGTTCTCTGCATTCCCTGCAGGTGGGAAGAAGACTCTTCAGAGTGGGCACAGAACTCCAAATGGGCAGGCAGAGTGATTTTTTTTTAATTTTCTTTTTTTTGTTTAATGAGGCATAATTCATATCCAATAAAATTCACCCTTTTTGGTGTGGCAGCTCTGTAAGTTTTGATAAATGTATCCATCACATAGCCAGCTGCTACCATGATCAAGATAGAGAATGTCTCCAAAATGTTCCCTCGTGCCCTTTGTAACCAACTTCTCCCCCAGCCCCAGCCCCTGCCCCAGCCCCTGGGAGCCACTGGTCTGTTTTTTGTCCCCATGGTTTTGTCATTTCCAGAATGTCACATGAATGGGATCATACAGAATGATTCTCTTTGCATCTGACTCCTTTTGCTTAGCAAAATACCTCTGAGGTGTACTCACGTTATTTGTCTTATGTGTGCACAACAGATTGTTTATTCGCCCATTGAAGGACATTTGGATTGTCTCCAGTGCTTACAGGTTATGAACAAAACAATCACGCGCAGGACTTTGTGTGAACATAAGCTCTCCTTTCTCTTGGGTCATCTGGCCAAGTGTGTGTTTAACTTCGGAAGAAACTGCCAAGCTGTTTTCTAGAGTGTTTCTAGAGTGTTTTCTAGAGTGGCTGTGTGCTTGGCATTGTCATCAGAGTGAACTTCTAAAAACAGAAATCTGGTATACATGATTGAATGCTGTTTGATTGCTTTGGGTGTCCCAGTGCGCCTCCCAGGCCTCGCTCTGCCCCTCTCCAGCTTCCTCTTCCCTCACCCCTGTGTGGCCTTTGCCACAGGCCACCACCCCACCCCAGCAACTCCAAGGCCCCCTGCCCTGATCCTCCCTCTGTTACTGCTTCTCCCCTTCAAACTGCAGCTCTCATGCTCTTCCCAGGGGAATTTTTCTGATTCTGAACTTGATCTGGGTGATGTGACTGGCGTGCTCCCTCTCAGCACCCTTTGGTTTTCCTTTGCTGCACTCTTCTACATATAGTAGAACCTCTATAGTTGGCCACCTCCCTACATGGATCACCTCTTAAGCTGACCTAATTTTCATAGGCCTGCAATGCACCACATGTACGTCTCAGTACAGTAGGTCTAGTTCCTTTATGTGGACCACCGTCTGTCTGTGGACTGGTTTGTTCCAGGCCCTTGGGTGGTCAATGTAGAGGTTCTACTACATTTATTTCTGTGCTCATGAGACTAAGGCCCATCTCCTCCACCAGGTCATCTTGGATGGCAGGAATCAAGTCCTTTTTGCTCGCTATTGTTCTCTAGTTTCTTGGGCACATAGGAGTCAGTGAATATTTGTCATAATAGTGAATAAATGATTAGGTAGAAAGTCCCTAATAGCTGGGATGCTCCAGGAAAGGAATTCAAACTGTCCGTGACCTGTGGCAGGTGTCTGAGCTGTGATGCAGGACAAGTTTCCCTCTATCCCCAGGATTCCTGCCAGTCATCATCATGTCCATCAAAGACCCACTCCAGACGGAGGCTGTGTGGGTGGTGCCCCTTCCTAGAGCCCCCACGCTACCCAAGGCGGGACCAGCCACCCGAGGGGCTACTCTATGGCATATTCAGGTAGTTCTACTTTTTTTGTGCCTCTTTTTTTTTTTTTTTGTTATGTCATATTTTGACATAGCAAAAAACCGTTCAGAAGCGAATACAATGAGCATCCGGGTTCCTACCACTCAGGATAAAAGAGAAACCATGACAGCTGACTGTTCCCTTCTCTGCCATCCTTCCCTTTTTTTAGAAGTAATCTGGAAAGTCTGGGATTTAATGGTTATCATTTTCATGTGCGTTTTTGTGTGTTTTTAACATACTATGTGATTTTTAATTTACTGTGTTTTTCATATTGTAAAATTCCCTATAAAGACTATTACATGGAATGCATTTTTCACTAACTTAGTCTTCGTCCCAATTATGTTTGTGAGATTTATCCATGCACAGCTCCGGTTCATTTATTTTCACTGGTTTATAGTATGTTGTTATTTGACGACACCATTAAGCAGTTGTTTGTTCTCCTGCTGATGGGCAAGGAGGTTGTTTCCAATTTATACCACGGTAAACATGAAATTGAGGATTTGCATCCATCTTTTTTCTACACAAGAGTTCCTGTAGAACGTCCCCAGGAGTGGACAGTGAGGTTGTAGGCGATGCACACACTGTTATAGTGAAGTGACTGTCCGACCTAGTGCCACCCTCTAACCCTGAAAGTTTTCTCATCTTTGTCACACTTGTTATCTGACTTTAAATTTTTGCCAATAACGGGGGCAAAATAAAAACTGATTGAGATTAATTTGTATTCCCTGATTATCAACAAGACGGATTGCCTTTTTCTAGATGGTGTTCATGCAGCTGCTTCTGAGAACTGTCTTTCCTTGGGTTTCGTCCATTTACTATTGTGTATCTTATTACTTCCTAGAAATTCTTTGTCACTGATCCTAATTCTGCGTCTGTCATCTATTTGGAAGCTTGCCTCTCCTGATTAGTGACTCATGACTTCATTTTGTTTATGGTGACTTTTGTTACACAAACACGTTGTATGTTATGATTGTCTATCAATTTTCTTTGGCTGTGCTTTTTTTTATTTCCTTATTTTTTATTTTAGTTCTTTGCTTTTTTTTTTTTTTCAGTCGAGACAGGGTCCCACCCTATGCCCCTGAGCAGAGTGCAGTGACGTGGTAGCTCACTGCAGCCTCAGACTCGGGCTGTGGGCATCCCGCTGCCTCAGCCTCCAGAAGCCGCTGGGATTACAGGCGCTCACTGCGGGGCTAGGTTTTTCCATTTTTTTTCATGAGTTGAAATCTCACTCTCACTTTTTGTGTGTGTGTGTTGTTTTGTTTTTTGTTTTTTTTTTAATAAAAACATACTATATTTTGAAAGCTTTAAACTTTCATCTGTTGCAGTAAGTCATTAATCCACTTGTGACTTGTCTGTGTTTAGTTGGGGGCAGAGATCTAATTTTACTTTTCCCATAAGCAGTTGTCTGCACACGCCTGATTGACTAGTCCATCCTTTTACAATAATTTGCAATGCCAGCTTTGACAAGTCTAAATTTCCTTATTCATGTGGGGATGTTTTCATCTATGTTTCTTTTTTTTTTACTTTTTTGAGACAAAGTCTCAAGCTGTCGCCCTGGGTAGAGTGCCAAGGCGTCATGATAGTTCACGGCAACCTCTAACTCTTGGGCTCAAGTGATCCTCTTGCCTCAGTTTTTTCTATTTTTAGTAGAGATGGAGTCCCGCTCTTCCTCAGGCTTGTCTTGAAACTGTGAACTCAAGCAATCCACCTGCCATGGCCTCCCAGAGTGCTAGGATTACAGCCGTGAGCCACTGCAACTGGCCCAATCATCTGTGTTTTTGACTCTATTCTGTTTTGTTAATCTACATGTCCACAATAGCTCCCATAACCAATACTGTCATGATTACACTGGCTTTATATTAAGTCTTAATACCTGCCCAAACAAGCTCCACTAAACTGTCTTGGCTATTCTTGTTCTTCCATACATGTATTTAGAATCCATTTATCAAGTTCAATAAAAAATCTTTTGAGAATTTGGATAAAAATTGAATTTAAGAAACTGATTAGATGGAACTAGTCAAATTTGTGAGATCAAATCTTCCCAAATATGAACATAGCTTTTCCTCCATTATCGTAGCCTTTTTGAATGTCTTTCAATAAAGTTATATTATTCACATAGGAGATCTCAAGTATCTTTTGTTAGATTTATTCTTTGAATATTTTTGTTGCAACACTTAAATCTTAAATTACTTTTTATAGTTCTATGATGCTAGGATATAGAAAAGCATTTTATCTTTGCTTATTTATCTTATATGCAGCAACCTTGCCAAACTCTCTTAATTATAATTTCTCTGGAGATTCTTTTTAGACTTCTATGTGGATAAGTTTGTTTTTTTCTGTTTAATCCTTGTTCGTTTATTTTTTTCTTATTGCTGTATGACTAGGAGCTACAATTCAATATTGAATAAAAACAGACAGCCGATATGCTCTAGTGATGCAATTTCTTTAAGGAGAAGTCTATTTGGATTTTCTATTCCTATGTTCTTTATAAATTATTTTATGAATTTTATAATTGACATGCATTACATTTATTTTTGCTTTTATTTTCTTCAGAAAAAAAAGGTGACAGAGTAATGTGACTAATACCCATTCACCTCCTTACCTACGTACACCAATCTTTAATGTTTTGCCATATTGATTCCATGTCTCTTTTTCTTTAAATACACACATTTCCTTTTGCCACGTCATTTCGTAGTAATCTACAAACATCATGGTATTCAGTCCTATACATTTCAGGGGGCATCTCCCAAGAATTAGGACATGTTTCTACACAACCTCATCATTATTACCACATCTAAGGACATCAGCATTTTTTCAGTAACTTCATCCAACATACAGTCCACACACAGATTTTCCTGATTATCCCCAAACATATTTTATAGCTTTATAAAAAATCTGGACTTCAACTTCATTCACTGCATTTACCTGTAGCATTCTCTTTGGTCTTACCTAATCTAGAACATTTCCCCCTATCTTTTGTTCTTGATTTGGCTTTTTTCAAAAGAAGCCTTATACTATGAATTCACAGAGCATTATACTGTGAATTTATCCATGCTATTGCAGGTAACACGAGTTCATTTATTCTTATTGCAGTGTATTATTTTATGATATGTCGGACACATATCACAATTTATTCACTCATTCTTACATTGGAGGGCATTTGAATAATGTCCAGTATTTTATTATTATTTTTTATGAAGACAGAGTCTCACTATGTTGCCTTCAGTAGAGTGCGGTGGCATCACAGCTCACAGCAACCTCAAACTCTTGGCCTTAAGCGATTCTCTTGCTTCAACCTCCCAAATAGCTGGGACTACAGGCGCCAGCCACAAAACACCCAGCTATTTTTTTGTTGTAATAGTCATTGTTTGGCAAGCCTGGGCTGGATTCGAGCCCACCAGCTCTGTTGTATGTGGCAGGCGCTCTAGCCACTTGAGCTACAGGTGCTGAGCCTTTTTGTCATTTTCTTATCAATTATATCAGTAAGATTATATCAGTAAGATCAATTATATCAGTAAGATCTCTTTATACCAGGGAGATTATCCTTTTATCCATTACATGTGTTATACTGTGTCATTCACAAATAATGTCTGTCTTTTGACTTTATTTATGATGGCATTTTTAGAGAGATCATTTTAATACTTATGAATTTACATCTGTCCATATTTTTCGTTATGGCTTCTGTTATCAGACCTTACCTAATACGGTATTTCCCTCTCCTGTATTTTATTTTACCTTTTAAAGTATTAGTCATTATATGAAATCTTTAATCCATCTGGAAATTATTATTGCAAATACTGTACAGAAAGGATCTAAATTTATTCAATCTAGGTGCAGAGCCAATTATACTGGCAACATTTAAGTAAATAAACTGCTTATCCACTGAACTGAAATGTCATCTTTATTATGTATTCTCACATATTTTGGGTCTATTTTTGGACTCTCTGTTCTTGGGCAAAGGTATATTTGTATATTTTGGTACCAAAATGAGAAACTTAGACTTATTCTTGTACCTTTTAGGCCCAAGTTTTAATTTTGCTAGGGTAAGTTCCTTCCCACTACTACTTTTTAAATTTCTTCCTGGTGATTCTTGAATATTTATTCTTCCATCAAAATTTTAAAATTATTTTTCCCATTCTAATGGGAATTATATTACATTATTACATTTCTGTAGGACAGTTTGTTAATTATTGAAGAGTTTTTCTTTCCAACCCTTCTTTAAACATTTTTTTTTTTTTTTTTTGCTGTGCATATATAGTTGAAATGGTAGAATTGATAATGCTTCTGTACAGGCAATGTACATGCAACGTCCATCATTTCATTTAATGATCTATGAAGGAATTAGTAATATCCCCATTTTAGGTTAAGAAAGAGAAGGACAGAGAAATGAAGCAATGTGCCCAAGATCACTAGTGAAGAACAGCCAAGGGGTTTTTTTGTTTTCTTGCTTTTTATTTTCTCTTTTCTTGTATGATTCTTGGTAAACAGCCAGGAGTTCTAGCCCAAGTCTTCCATATGCCATGCCCACAAGGTGATGGGGGCACCTGAGGACTCATTTCCAAGATTTTGGTTCCCTTCTTAGCCTCATATTTTCTTGAGTCTTTGACTATTAAATGAGTAACAGTCAGATATCCTCTTTGTATAAAAGATTTGCTTTTGCACCTCATGGAACAAAGCCTGACCCAGCTACCTCACCCAGTAGCTATGTGTGGGCAGCCCAGTGCATACAAGTGGTCATGGGTCACTGTGTGGGCACTGTCAGAGATCAAAGAAGAATTAGGCTTTGCCCCAGCGAACTTACAGTGTACTTAAGGAGCTATGAATGCACATGAGAGGTAAAGACTAAAACAGTAAACCCTGGCCTGTCTCTCTGGTTCCTGTTCAGACCTCAGGTCCAGCCCCTGGCTGGTGTGGCATCTATCTGCAGAGGGAAGGAAGGAATGAACTCAACAACACGGGAGGCTGAGGGACAAGGGAAATGACAGAGGTCTACCTCACATATCAGTGCAGAACAGCTCTTTCAACTAGAAGAAGAAACCCAATTATGTATACACCCAGCAGACTCCTTTTCTGTAAAATCCCCTTCGGAATAAAGGAGAGATCTTTTACAACAATACTCTTGAAGATGAAAGGAGCTGCTGTCCTGGGGCACTGGGAAGAGAACAAGGCAGCTCTTTGACTCACTTGCTTTGTCCAGATTCCTGCTTGAGAAGGGGACATTGTTCTGGGGCAGGATCCCAGGAAAGGAGTCAGGGGCAGGTGGGCCCATTCCTCCTCTGCCCTAGCTGGGCCGGCACCTCTGCCACCCGTTGGACTGCTGTACTCCGGGCTCTGCACTGATGTTCATTCTGGTTTATCAACTGGCCTGCTTGTCTTATAATGAGTTAATTTTTAATTGAGATAGTATCTCCCAATTTAGGACTTCTATTTTCCAAAATGTGATGAGTTTAAACTTATAGGGAATTTAGTAATCAGATCATTATTTTTCAGATTAATCTACTGAAGATTACATTCCTCAAGATCTTAATTGATTTCCCACTGAAAAAGGAGGAGAATGTTCTGTGGTCAAGAAGGTTTGGGGATTCCAGATTAAAGAAAATTAGAGAGGGTTCTCCTTTTCAGGGCTCTAAGTACCTGAATTTTATTTGGCAATGTGACTTCGAATTATAAAGAGGGCCATGGTCAGAATTTCCTTATTTGACCTGGAGATTTTTTGCCCTGAGTTTCACCATCTTCTGTGTTCCACACGACCCAGTTTGTAGAACTCCTTTTATTCCTCTCATTTTACAGCAGTTAGATTCAAAGCAGGGAACGACTTGTTCAAAGTTCCCTGTTAACTGGTGGCCAATTCCAGAATCGGGGCTCTTTCAATTAAATGGACCATTCTTTCTGAGCCAGGGCAGATGAAGAGGTGGGCACACTTAATATATGGGTATATGTGAAATAAATACAAAATCATAACAGCTTTGCAGAATAGGGCAGCCCAGAGAGAAATGGAGGGCTGTGGTGACCCCAGGACAGGTGGTGGCATCTGCAAGGTGGGGTGGCGGGGACGGGGTGTGGCCTTATCTCCTCCCTGGGCCTTCCTCCTCCAGCAAGAACCCTTTGTGGCTGGGCTGCAGCTCTGCGCTGCCAGCTACAACTCTAGTCTCCAGTGCACATTCTCAGGGACCCTCATAGCTGCCTAAGACAGCAGTGAACTTCAGAAGATAAATCTCTTTTTCTGAGGAGGCTGAGTGTCCCATGCCAAGCTCAAGTCCCATTTCCTGAAGCATGATTCTGTCTTCTCCATCCTGTGGGTGAGATTATCTTTCTTCTTCCTATGGAGGAATCCATTTTGATCACTAGTGAAGAAAAATGAAGACAGATCAGCTAAAGAAAGCCTAGCTCCAGTTCCAGCAAAGACACAGTTGTTTTTCGTCCTACTTTTCTAAATCAATTATTGGGTGCAGGAGACACCAGAGATGGAACACTCAGGAAAGAATACAACATCACCCTTCTAGGGAACTGAGTGGACAGGGCAGAGGTTAGAGCGGGGACTAGAGCAGCGATTCTCAACCTGTGGGTCGTGATCCCCAGGAACTGTATTAAAGTGCTGCTGCATTAGGAAGGTTGAGAACCACTGGACTAGAATTTCTATGCAAGGCTCACAAACTAGATCTGAGCGCAGCAGAAACAAACACGTGATTCAGGAGCCACTGATTGGATTATTGAGAGAGGTTGAGAGACTTGCCTGGGACAGAGTCCCATAATCCTTGCTCAAAATCACCTTCACATTCCAGGTATGTCTGTGTTGAGCCTTTCCCTTAAGCTAGGGCTCATCTGGAAAACTGGGCCTCACGATACCTCTGACTAAAAACACACAAAGGGCAGATTATCTCAGGACTGTTTTGCTTACCTGTGGTGTTGGTTGGATAGCATGAAAAGTGTGCATGCAACTTTTTAAAAAAAATTCATCAGTTTCTGTTAGTATTATGTATTTAATGTGTGGCCCAAGACAACTCTTATTCTTCCCATCTGTGGGAAGAATAAGAAAAAAGGTCGGGCACCCCTGGTAGTCTGCCCATCCTGAAGGGTGAAAAAAATAATGGAGCTGCCAATGCACCTTGTGACTGGGTGGTGCTATGAGATGCAGAGGAAAGACTAGTGGTTGGTTTTGAGGACAAGTCTTATATTTTGCTGTTGAGATGGCATCTGGACTGCATAACTCACCTGCCATTGGGAAGCTCCCAGGGGATATAGCATGTGTAAGAACTGTATAAGTGATACAGCACTGTACACACAAGATCCTTAGTACTATTGTCATTGGGCATTGTACCTGTATATTGCTGATTCCTGGCATTCTCGGGGTTTAATCTTGCAAGAGTATCCCCTGACAGTAACATTCTTCTCAGTCTCCTCCCAGATCCCTTTGCTTGTACCCAAGGTCTAGCACAAGCTCCACCTGCAGAGCTTGCCTGGAAGAAGCTGGTGTGGCCAGAACCTGCTTTCTCTTAGGGAAGTTTGGCCATCTCTCCTCCTCCATTCCTGGACCCTCTTCATGGCATGTGCTTTTGGTCTCACATCTAAGAAACCACTGCTAAATCCAAGGTCACAAAGGCTTACATCTGTTTTCTCCTAAGAAATTTCCAGTTCTAACTTGCATAATTAGGTCATTGAGTTAATTTTTGTATATAAAAGTCCAACTTTATTCTTTTGCATGTATAGATGCAGTGGTTTCAGAAGCATTTGTTGAAAAGACTATTCTTTCCCCCATGATAGTCTGGACATCCTTGTGGAAAATCAAATTTACCAAAGGTATATCTATTTTAGATTCTCAATTCTGTTACTCTCAATTTGATAGATGTACAGTCACCTTTGACATACTTTGGCCATCTGGTGACCACAGTGACATTCAGAAATGAAGTATGTAGCAGTTTTTCTAGGGTGAGTTTGCAAACTTAATTGTCTGACTTTGTATTTTGATTTTTTTTATTACTGTAACTTTGTAATGACTGTTGGAATCAATAAATGTGAGTCCTCCAACTGTGTTATTCTTTCTTCAAACATTGTTTGACTCTTTGTGAGCCCTTGCAATTTTATATAACTTTTAGGATAAGCTTTTCTATTTCTGCAAAAAAGGCAGCTGAAATTTTGATAGCCATGCATCAATTTCTTCATCATGTTGGGAATTATTACCATCTTAACAATATTAAGTCAATCCATGTACACATACCATTAACTTAAGTATCCTTTAATATATTTCAACAATATTTTGCCATTTTTAGTGTTCAGGTCTTCAAAAACACAGAAGAGCAATGAAGACTTCTTAACTTATTCCATGAGATCAACATTACTCTGATACCAAAGCCAGGCAAAGATATCATAGGAAAAGTTTCTGAAGATAAATATCTCTTTTGAATATGTATGCAAAAATCCTCAACATAATAGTAGCAAACCAAATCCAGAAGCATATTGAAAGGAATATACCCCATGACCAAGGAAGAATTTATCTCAGGAATGTAAGGTTGGTTCAACACACAAAAACGAATGTAATACATTAATAGAATAAAGAAAGAAAACCACATGATCATTTTAATTGATGCCAAAAAACATTTGATAAAAAATTCAGTACCCTTTTATGATTGAAAAACAAAAACTCCTCAGAAACTAGGAATATAAGGGAATTCCCAATACAATTAAGTATTTATGTAAAATCATGATATTTAATGGTGAAACACTGAAAGCTTCCCCCTATCCACCCAGATTAGTAACAAAACAAAGGTGCCTGCTTTGGCCACTGCTATTCAACATTGCACTGGAAGTTCTAGCAAGAGTTATTAGTCAAGACAAAGAAATAGAAGTCATCCAAATTGGAAAAGAAAACTATTTCTATTCTTTTGTCAGGAGTCTTTTGACAGCCAGTGTTCTCTTTTACTTGATACTTGTGTGCTTGAAAGGCAGTCCGTCTGTCTGTAGAACTCCAGGTTGACATTTATGTCCTTTCAGCACTTTTAAGACACTATTCTGCTGTCTTCTGGCTTTGATTAGGGTTAGAGAAAGGTTAGGTGTCAGGCGATTGTCATTCCTTAGAGATCTTCTTCGCCTGGTTGCTTTACAGTATTCTCTTTGTGTTCGGTATTCTATAGATTCATTATGATTGACCTAAGGGGTTGCTATGAAGGTGGTGTGCGCTTCTCAACTTCAAAAGAAAATAATGAAACTGGGGCAAGTGGGCAGTTTTCCAGAAAAGGGGATTACCAAAGTCATTCTGAACCCATGGAACAAAAAGAAGAGTTGTTAAAATTATACACGCTTCTTAACTCAAGGATTCTTCCTTCAGCCAGGTGAGCAAACAGCTCCCTGTAAAATAAAGCCCAAGGGTGGCTTCCAGGGGACAAGAGTCCCCAAAGCTGGTGCAGTGCTGACTTCTGACATGGAGAAGGGGGTGTGGACTTTCTGCTATGTTATGCTAGTTTTGTGCAGAGCTGAATAATACCGGGGAAACATGCTCTACCAAAGGGTCACTGCCCAGCAGCATCAGGCTGGGGACAATAACACCATATTGACATTGCTATCCTGATGGCACTTCTGGCAAGGACTTCAACCATTAGTTATTTCTGAGATTCTGTGGGGGCAAAAATATGGTCACACTACAGTTACAAAGTACCACCAGGCCTTGAAATGATTGTGGATGGAAGGTTCTTTATGAGGTTCTTCTCTCAACCAGTTCAGAGGCCTCTTCTCTGCTTTCTGCACACTGTGAGGATACCCCTCTAGCTTCATTTCCAGCCTAGACATATGTAGGTTGAACTCAGGTCCTACTGTGGCCTGTTGTATCCTTTGTGATGCTGGTGGGAGCACCATACGTGTCACATAGCACAGCCCATACCCACAAAGTGCTGGTTGTGAACAAAGAGGTCCTGCTGTGATCCCATTTGCCAGCTGAGAAAACCGAGGCGCTGAGCTGTCCCAGGGCTGGCCAGTGTGGGCATCAGTGTGGCTGTCTGTTCCTTTCCACAGAACTGAGGCTAAGTCTGGCCACCTTGGCCTCCTTGCCCTCCTTGGACCCAGGCCATCCTTTTCTCTGTTCTTTTCCCAAGCAGACATCCTCCCCTTGACTCTTGGATGCACTGAACCAGCCTTGGAACTGACTCTCACCAGGATGAAAGCAGTCTCCTTTCTTTTCAGTAAAAAATTACCTTGACCTTTAAGCCTGGTACCTGGCATTACCTGATGAGCTGAACTGCCTTTGGCCTGAGAGCAATGCTCCATCAAGACAGCCTCTGCTGGCCACTTCTCCCCTCCTGCCAGGTCACTTGCTGTACTCAACCTCTGACTGGCAGTCACTAGAACCTGATTTCAATAAAGCAAAATATAGACTTTGCAATAATTTCTCCAAAAGCCTTTTTAGGAGAGAGGATTGGGGGAATGTCAATGGTGAAACAAGTCTGGCCCAGCAGGGGAAAGCAGCACTGCCTATCTGGCTGCCAGCCTGGAGGCCTGCAGGGAAACGTGGCCTGTCTTTCTGCACATGAGTTTGTCCTTGTGTTGGACGAGTCTCTGTGGTTTAACCTCAGCCACAGCCTAGATGCATAACAGGAATAGCTCTCCTCAGCCAAGCACTTGCAATGTGCTGGCTCTGTGTGGGCCTTGTGGATTCATTATTTGGCTTCTGCGGTAGGTTAAATGATCATCCTCCAAAAGGGGTGTCCATATCCTAGTCCCCAAGACCATAATCAAATATTGATTATGACAATATTTGTGATAATGCTCTTAGCAGATGTAATGAAGTAAAGGATCTTGAGTTGAGGTCAACCTGAATTATCTGACAAGTGTCCTTATAAGAGGTATACAAGAAATACCTGGAGACCACAGCCGAGAAAGGAGTTCTTCAGCCACAATCTGAAGAACACCTGGAGCCACCAGGAGCTGGAAGAGGCAGGACAGAGTTTCCCTCAGAGGTTCTGAAGGGAGAGCAGCCCTGCCAGCACCTCGATTTCAGACTTCCAGCCTCCAGAGCTGTGCGGGAATCAATTTGTCATTGTAAGCCACCAAGTTTAGGGTACCTTGTTATAGCAGCTAATAGGCTCCCATTGTGGGGATGAGGAAACCAAGGCACATGGCTAGATAACCTGTCCAAGGTCCCAAAGGTAGGAAGGAAGCAGCATCAAGATGAAAAACCAGACAAAATGACCCCGAGACCAAGTTCCAAGCTACTGCTCCCTGTCGGGCCAGACTGCTAGAATGTGTCTGAAATGGCATTCTCCCCCCACTTCACAGATGGGGGAAATGAGGCCACCGTGGAGGACCCATCACAAGTGCTTCTTGGGTAGGTTAGTTTTCTTCATGCACATAACCAGCTGGAGAGGTTGCTGTTTGACACCCATTTTCCAGATGGAAATATTGAAATCCAGGAGGATTGAAATCTTTGAGGGTGGGGCTGTTCACCACTATTGCCCTGCAGTGGGCCTCAGCCTAACCAGGGTGGTGATGTGTCCAGGCTCACGTAGCCTGCCAACAGGGGACCAGGGACACAGCCTGGGTGTCCAATGCCAAATCCTGTTTTTCTCCTGCAGAACAAATGCTAAGCTCTGTTGTCCAGTAAGAGGAGAAGGGTGGTGGGCAGGGAGACACTGCGAGGCCAGCTTTGGGATGAGGGGGCTCGTGCCTTGAAGGTTGGAAGGGCTTACAAGAAATTGAGGCAGAAGACGTGAACTGCCACCCAGTCTGGGTTGCCAGGACCTCAGGGCAGGAGATAGACCCATGTCTGCTCTGCACCCTCCCTTGTTCTCAGCCCTCCATGTACCCTGCTCCCCAACTCCTAAATGACAACTTTGGAGGCCTGAGCCATCAATGGCACACTCTGCTGTTCCAGGGCCACCTTCATTCATCAGAAGTCAGAAGGCGGCAAGGCACATCATACTTGGGCAATTTCTATGTTCACCAGAGCCCAGGGACGTTGGCTCAGATTCAAAAGCCATCCAACTCCTCTGAGCTTCGAGGCCATGTTCAGGGGCACGAGGTGTCCTTCCTCTAGTTCCTGGAGTCTCTGTGTGGTCAGTGTGTGCTCAGGAGCACTGGTTTTGAAAGGGTACAATTGCCTACAATGTGAGTTTGGGGAATTCTCTCCCTGGCCTTTGGGCATTCATTTCCAGAAAAAGCTTCTCCTCTTTGTTGTCAGACTTCTGCCTTCACCCTGGCCCCAAGGCCTAAGAGCTGAAAGTGATGGACGCTGTCCTGAAAGGCAAGTGGAAGAGGATGTGGTGAGGAGACCCTTGGCCAAGAGACAGGATTTGGGGAGTTCAGCTCCATGTTATTTGGAATAGTGAAGACAAGGTTGGGCACTAGAGTCAGAGGAGCCCAGGTTCAAGTCCCAGTTGGACCCGTTCAGACTGTGTGGCCTTGGCCAAGCTGCTGAGCCCTCTTGAGGCTACGAGATAGGAAAAGGAATCCCAGGCGAGGCCTAGATTTGCAGTGAGGGCGCAGCGAGAGTGCGCCCAGCCCCTCCCAGGGGCCTGCAGCATGGTGGAGGTTCAGTGCACGTTGTCATTTCATTGTGCCTCTCGTGTGCCCTCTTCCTTCTCTGACTTAACCCAGACACACTGCTGGTCTGCCAGGACCCCCGCCCCTGCAGTTCCTTATCCCTGGAATTCTTGCCCTCCAGGTCCTTGAGAGCCTGGCTGCTTTCATCTTCATACTTGGGGGAAATACCACTTCCACTCAGCTGGCCTCCGTCCCCCCTCAACAGCCCCTCCCACAATCGCTGACAGTTTACTTGATTTGATTGCTTCTCACGGTCCACCTGCTCCACGAGACCGCGAGCTCGGGCCGGCAGGGTCCACCCCTTTGTACCCCCACAGGTGTGATTGTGTGGCACAGAAGTTGACTTAAGATTTGACTCCATTAATATTTGTTGATTTAATGATTCCCAATGTCTGACTCTGAGGAAACAGCCTGAGCCCCATGGGTTTTGTTTCTCCCATCAGAAAGGTGAAGATACTGGAATAAAAGGCTGAATCATTTTCTTTCTCCTGTTTCCCATAAACCTGTGATTGAAGTTAGTGGAACCGGCTGAGGCGCGGAGTGCTTCAGAAACATGACCTCTTGCTGCCCTCTAGTGGACTCAATGAAGACTGGCATTTTATCATTTTCCCTTGTGTGATGCGCCAAGAAACACATCAAAAAGGAAAATATTTCTTTTGTCTTTATTAGGGTACATCCAGCACGGAGTTGTGAAGCATGGGATGCAATTAGATGTAGCAAGGAGGAACTGAGGCCCCCCACCTATTCCGTGTGAATTGGGCATGGTTGAGACCTCTCAGAGCCTCTATTTCCTCATCTGTGAAACGGGCATGACAGTATCAACCTCACCTTCACTGTAGGATTAAATACTGTAAAGTTCCTGGCATGTGGTAGGCCCTCTGTAAAACTTACTACCATGCTGTCTTTCAATACATTTTGAGTACATATAATGGAACCACAGACATAAATGTCATAACCTAGAAATGTGTATAAATGAGTAGGAAGCAGGTCTGTATCCTGAGGGGGGGGGGCGGGGGCGGGGAATCCTAGGCTTGTTGGAGCTCTGGGGTCTAGATTTATTAGCTTTGACACTAACTAGTTGTGTAACACTGGGAAAGTTGTGTCACCTCTCTGGACCTCAGCTTTGTTACCTGTGAAAGGGAAGACTGGATAACAGAATCGTCTAAAAAAACCACTCAGCTTCCAGGAACAGAAATCCAACAGACAGTCGATTCAGGGGTGGGACACCACAGCCCACATGCCACATCTGGCTAGCCACCTATGTCTGTGTAGCCTGTGGGCTAAGAATGAGTTTCATAGTTTACATATTTGGGAAAACCTGAAAGAATCAGTAATATTTTGTGACATGTTAAAATCATATGAAATTCAAATTTCAGAAATCTATAAATAGACTCTTTTGAAATCCAGCCACACTCATTTGTTTGTGAATTGTCTACGAATGCTTCCTTGCAATGACAGCAGAGCTGAGTGGCGGTGGCTTGGAAAGTGAAAACATTTACCATCTGCCTATTTACAGAACAAGTTTGCCAAGCCCTGACTTAATGAGTGAAGATATTTAGTTATCTCATGTAAGGTCCATACAGTTCTCTTAGCTTTGTCTCCTGGTCACAAGACCAATTTTATGAGCCATATCTATGTACAATCTACATTTAAGATAGAAAATTCAGGACAAGTGCAAAAGACTCTCTTCCTATTCCTTTGTACTCAGGAAGAAAATGCTTCCCAGAAATCCTATAGGAGGCTCCCCTATCTCATAGGCCAGAACCAAAGAACCCTGGACCAATCGCTGGGCTGGGTGACCCTGACTGCCTTAGCTCAATGGGGCTGCAAAGAACCTGCCCTTCCTGAGATGAGGGGCTCTGGCCTTCTACACTAACAAAACCAGGAAGCATGGAAGAATGGGGGCAGAGGGCATGCATTGGCCACAATCACAAAACACTTTGCACGACTAGCAGCTCCAGATTCCACATGTGTGATCCATTTCAGAACTGTGATCCATTTCAAACTTTTTGTTGATGCATTTTTTTTGAATTAAATTTTCTCTCTGGAGCTCAGATGTATTTGTAAATGATTTTCTTCATTTAGAATTTTTTTTTTTTTTTTTTAAAGACAGAGCCTCAAGTTGTCACCCTGAGTAGAGTGCTGTGGCATCACAGCTCACAGCAACCTTCAACTCTGGGGCTCAAGCAATTCTCCTGCCTCTGCCTCCCAAGTAGCTGGGACTACAGGTGCCTACCACAGCACTCAGCTATTTTTTGGTTTCAGCTGTCATTATTTGGTGGGCCCGGGCTGGATTTGAACCCACCAGGTCAAGTGTACGTGGCTGGCACCTTAGCTGCTTGAGCCACAGGCGCAGAGCCCATTTAGAATTTTTTGATTGGCTCTTTCTTTTTTAAGTTTTGATTTGAGGTGTTGCTAACCTTCATGTTTCCCACTCCCAGTCCTTAATTTTGGCCCCACCCCTGCCTTCGTGTGTGAGAAGGTTGAATAAATAGTAGACTAGAGACAGGAGAATGTTCCAGGGCTTCATCACAGCCAAGTCTGTTCGTGACGGGATCAAACGAGATTAGGGTTCATCACAATGATTAGACTGAAGTCCTGCTTGGCCTCTGAGGGGAGAAGGAGCAATCTTGTGAATTGTCTTTCAGTTCCATGTTGCTCTGATAGAAACCGGAGGAAAGCCCATCCTGCGATGCAGCTGCATTTTGCTTGAGTTAGGAGAGGAGAACTTTGAGTATCAGATGGAAACAATTTTATACATGAATCAAAAAGCAACTAATTAGGACTTAAATCTGAAACCATAGCTTCCTTGTTGTTAGAAAGACAGGGAGTTACAGTTACAAACACAAACGGAAACATCACAAAAATAGAAGGGAGGTCACAAGAGCCCGGGCAGCAAATAAAAAATGGGGTCAGAGGCCCCCAAGAGAGGTGCAAAGTCCTAATATGGAAGGAAGCATATTGTGGTTTAGAGAGAAAGTGCAGAAAAAAGACGGCCGGCTATAGCATTTGGGGGAAGGACAAACATCCTTGAACTATGACCTCTTCTTGATTTGGAGGTAGGCTTCCTGATGGAGGATGGTTTTTTAACAGTCTATACCTAAGGTAGGTCTTTCATATGCTAAGGGAAATTAGGGAAATGAATTCAAAGTCCCCCCAAACAAGAGGGGTGGGACTCACTCCTAACTGTCAAGATTCAAAGAGAATGTACAGATGCAACTCTTGTTTTTTTCATCTGCAAATGGTGATTTCAGTGCAGTGTGGCTCAGGTGGCACCCACTCCCCTGCCCTCCCAGGCTGCCTTCCTGACTACCGAAGAACAGTTCTCCCAGAGCCCCTTGCAGCCGGGGTGCTGGCACGTGGCCTGTTTCCACCAATCAGTTTCACAGGACTCAGCTGTGGAAGAGAGTGCTGCAAGAAGGCGGCCACGTGCAGGGAGCCCGGGAAGTGCGGAGGCAGAGCTGCTGGGTCTTCTGGGAAAAGTAGGAGGAATTTTGACACCCAACCTCAAGTATTATGGATGCCTATTGGCAGGTGAAAGCAGCAGAGGGCATCCTGTGAGAACGGTCCTGCACAGAGTGGGGCATTTGAAGGGCTCTGTTGACCTCCTAGGCTAGCATTGTTCTGGGTCTGAGGGCCACTCAAGCTTAACTCTTTGGCCCTCCTAGAAAGGCCATAAGGTACCTAACGAGTAAACTTTAATAAACCTCTTTTGGCATGAACTTGCTGGTGTAGACTGTTGCCTGTAGCCAAGGATGTTAGCCTAAACCACACATAAAGTTTTAGATCAGTTGCTAGAACAAGGCACATTTTCTCTATATGTTAGCAGCATAAGTTCTAGAATTCCCTGATTTTTCTCCAAAAGAAATGATTCTCATAGCCTTCTACCAGGGTCGGGGGAGGGGGAGTGATGGGAAATTAAGTCCTGCCAGCTCAGGATACATTGTCATTGTCGGGTTTTATCAAGGTCAGTCACTTAAGGTTCTGCCCTCTCTCCTCCCACCTGCCCTCTGGGCAGCAGTGGCACGAAGGGCATCCACTCCTCCTTATCTGGTTTTATCCTGTGGGGCATCCAAGGCTCCCTGAACTCACTGCCTCCTCCCCACTGCCCTCTGTGCTTCTTCATCAGGTCCCCAAATGTCTCTCTGCGCCTCCTCCCCACATTGCCAGGCCTCCTCTCCAGGTTCCTCAACCAGCTCTCAGCCACTTATGCCTCTCCCTGGGCTCCTAGGAAACTCTCAGAACCTCTTCCTTGTCACTCCAAGGTGTGGGTTTGGGAAGGAAATGTCTCAGGCCTCCCAGCAGCAGCTCCATCGTGGGGAGACCTCACTTGGCCCAGTGCCCACAGCGGGTTGCGTGGCAGAGAGGGTCAGTTCCCCTCTTCCCTAAAGGTGCTGAACTTTCTCTGCTCCAGGCTTCTCCGTGGGTCCCTGGCACCCACCTTCTGGCCACACCCCTCCAGTCCCCTTTCTGTCACTCCCGACTTTGAACTTGTATCTCCTTTTGAGCAAGAACATTGGATATTCCTCTCTACTCTGTGGTACGGTGTATAATCTATGTTCTGAGTTCCGCAGGATTTAACTTTTCTTTTTTTCTTTTTTTTTTTTTTTTTTGCAGTTTTTGGCCAGGGCTGGGTTTGAACCCTCCACCTCTGGCATATAGGGCTGGCGCCCTACCCCTTTGAGCACCAGGCGCCACTCCAGGCTTTAACTTTTTATAGCTTACAAAAAGTTTCTTTCTCAAGAAAAGTGTCCTGCAATAAACATTCTGGTACAAATATCTTTGTTATAATGTGATTTTTGGTCTTCTGGGTATATACCTAGTAGAGGAACACCATGGAATATTACGCAGCCTTAAAGAAAGATGGAGACTTTACCTCTTTCATGTTTCCATGGATGGAGCTGGAACATATTCTTAGCAAAGTATCTCAAGAATGGAAGAAAAGGTATCCAATGTACTCAGCCCTATTATGAAACTAATTTATAGCTTTCATATGAAAGCTATAACCCAACTATAACCTAAGAATATGGGGAAGGGGGAAAGGGAGAGGAGCGGAGAGGGGAGGATGGGTGGAGGGAGAGTGATTGGTGGGACCACACCTAGGGTGCATCTTACAAGGGTACATGTGAAACTTAATAAATGTAGAATATAAATGTCTTAGCACAATAACTAAGAAAAAGCCAGGAAGGCTATGTTAACCAGTGTGATGAAAATTTGTTAAATGGTATATAAAACCAATGTATGGTGAAAAAAAATAATAAAATAAATTATTTTTTA
>CAUYPK010111541.1:0-17653 GCA_963574355.1 Loris lydekkerianus | reverse complement strand
ACCATCTGGAGCCCTGGACAGGCCATTTCCTGGAACATGGGGCTCTCTGGAGCCCTGGATGCCATTTCCAGGAACATGGGGCTCATGTGGGGTAGACACCTTGTAACATGCCTGGCCAGCTAAAAATTTTCCATTCTTACAAACCCACCAGCCCCAGTGTATGTGGCCGGCGCCCTAACCACTGAGCTATGGGTGCCGAGCCTGCGCTTTCTATCTTCCTGCACCAACTCTGCTTCTTTTCTCGTCTTGCCATCTCAGTTGAGTGGCAGCCCTGTTTTACTCATTGCTCAGTCAAAACTCTTGATTCTTCTTAGTCTCTCACACCCATCTAACTGTCCTATTATTAGATCCACTCAGTCCAAAAACCCGATCGAGAGATGTCCCAAGATCTTGCTTTTCCTTGCTTCTATTGCTGTTGCTACGTGAAGAAGCAATTTTGTTTTGTTTTAATTTCCAGTTTAAAGTAAACCTATACTTTACGAAAGCATGATAAAAATGAATTTCTACAGACATACCTTCTGTCCTGGTCATTGTGAAGTAACTGCTATCAGATTAGCTCTCTCACTACAAATTGCCAGATAAATGGTCTGACATAAGAAACAACTTTTATAAAGAAATTAGACAGTAAGTAGGCAGGATTGATCCCTGGAGGAAGGGAAGCAAATGATGAGAGCCCTCTGACAGCTCAGGCTTCCTTCCTGGAGGCATGTGCCAAGCTCTAATGTGGAATACAAGCAGGGAGCAAGGTAGTCTTGTGGAGGAAAGGAGACAGAAATTGGAGTTTGGGAAGGCTAGACTTTTCCAGGTACAATACCAAAGACGAGGAAGCTATGCAGAGAAAGAGCTCCATAAATCTGCCTAGAGGTCTCATTGAGTCCTCTGCTGAAAACTGAGCTGTATTTGCATAGAATGAGCATTGATAAAACCAGACAAAGAATAGCTACCTGGGAAAGAACAACTCCTGAGCTCACACAGATGTTTCAATTCAACCAGCCAGAGTAAAGAAACATCACTGAATACTTGGGGCATTCGGGAAAGACTCCAGAAAGGCCACACCTTAGGATCAGGGCCAAAAATAGCCCTAGATAAAGGTTACTCTGCATACTCACTAATGAAGCTTAAACATAAGCCTCAATAAGATCAAGCTGGTCCACAAGTAAATTAACTGACTATCAGATTCTTTAAAGGAAAACAACAAAATCCAGACATTCAACTGCATAAACTCACCATTTCTGTCATCCAGTCAAATGTTAGAAGACATAGGAAAAAACAGGAAAATATGCCCTGTAACCAGGAGAAAATATTAGTCAATAGAAACAGAGCTAGAAATAGTAGACATGATGCAATTAGCAGGCATGAACTTTAGAATAGCCACGATACATATCAAGAATGTAAAGGCAGATGTGAACAAGGAGAGAAGTGGAAGAAATAAAAAAGAACCACCTGTAATTGGAATTGTCTGCAATAAAATTTTTTAAATAAAATTAATCTCCTAAAGTTTAAAGGGATAATACTTAAATTAAAAAAAAAAAAAAATCAAAGGATGGACTTAGAAATTGCAGAAGAAAAGTTCACTGAACTTAAGACACAGTAACACAAACCATCCAAAATGAAGAAAAATGGTTGGAAAAAATAAAGAGCCTCAGTGACCTGTAGGACAATGTCAAACAGTCTTAAGAGAGGGGAGAGAAAAATATTTTTTAAAAAAAGTTTCAAACTTGCAAATAAATTTTTACAAATTTGATAAAAACTGTAAACCTATAGATATAAAAAACTCTCTGGGTAAGCAAGATAAACACACAGAAAACCACACCAGCCACCTTAGAATCAAAGTGCTGAAGACCAGTGATAAAAAGTACATGCTACATATAAGGAGGCAAAGATAAGAATTATCAGTGACTTCTCATGAAAAACAATACAAGTCATATTTCAATTATAAGTAGAAGCTAAATAAATAATGGGTATGCATTGACACAGTATATGGAATGATAGATAATGGGACCTGGAAGATGGGGGGGGGGGGTGGATACAGAGAAGTTACATAATGAATACAAAGTGTTATTCAGGAGATGGATACCCCACAAGCCCTCGTTTCACTACCAACCAGTCTATGTATGTATTACATATATTTACACTTGTACCCTATAAATTTATACCAAAAGACAATGCAAGCTGAAAGAAAATGGAATAGTACCTTGAGAGCACTGAATGAACTTACTTTTCTTCAGTCTAAAATATACAGTCTCTAGCTTTATCTACTGAAAAGGCCTAGAAGCAGTGACATCCTAGCAACAGTGAACACATTAGTACCCTAATTATGGCCTCTAAATGTTCTTTCCAGTAAAGGGATCCAGAGATCTGCAAGTCTGGGGCAGGATACAAGACAAAACTGGGCATACTGTGCCAAAAAGGAAGAAAGCTAATAAGGTCTAATGGATATGTCAAAAGAACACACAGGAAGCCACTAATAGGGGCTCCCCCTGGCCAATGGTAGGATCATTTGGGCATCAAAAAGATGATTGAAATGGATTGAAGCCACCTCAGATATATAAAAATCCATGAATTCATAATGATACTAAGAAAATTCTTTGAGAACCATTGGATCTTACCAGGGCACTAAATCACTGTTCTGAATTTTGTTAAATAATAGGAAATACATGGTATCTACCATTTGTTTGGACTTTCCTTAATGAGTAATGTTTCAAGATAAGCAAACAGAGGAGGTTAATAAATGCATCAAGTTGGAAAAGTCAGCAATTTGTCACCCCTAATGAAATAATGAATCTAGGCAAAAATCATCAATAAATGCTAAACCTGTTAGGTGAAAAGTTGATGGAGGACTTTATAATGGATAGGTGTTGACCAATAATATCTGAATCTTCCCATCAGTATTTACATTCCATTGCATTATGCACCTCCTTTTTCTTTCTTTTTTCTTTTTTGAGATAGAGTCTCACTTTGTCACCCCCATAGAGTGCCGTGGTGTCCTAGCTCATAGAAACCTGAGATTCCTGGGCTCAATCAATTCTCTTGCCTCAACTTTCTGAGGAGCTGTGATTACCGGCGCCTGCCACTACTCGTGGCTATTTTTAGAGACAAGGTCTAGCTCTGGCTGAGGCTGGTCTTGAACTTGTGAGCTCAGGTGATCGCCCACCTCAGCCTCCCAGAGTGCTGGGATTATAGGCATGAGCCATTGTGCACGGCCTGCACCTCCTTTTTTGAATTACAAGTACACCATATTACCTGTGACAGATTCTTTCTTTCTTTTTGTTTTTTGAGACAGAGTCTCACTTTGTCACCCTTGGTAAAATACCATGGCGTCATAGCTCACAGCAACCTCAAACTCTTGGCTGAAGCGATTCTCTTGCCTCAGTCTCCCCAGTAGTAGGGACTACAGGCGCCAACCACAATGCCCGCCTATTTTTAAGAGATAGAGTCTCTCTCTCACTCAGACTGGTCCTAACTCATGAGCTCAAGTAATCTTTCCGCTTCAGCCTCCCAGAGAGCTGGGATTATAGGCATGCTACCACGCCCAGCCACCTGTGACAGATTCTTACCACTTCTCAAAAACAAAATACAGATTATCCTCAACTTAATTATGTTTCAACTTAGGATATTTCAACTTACAGTAGTGAAAAAGTAATACACGTGTGGTAGAAACCATACTTTAAGTACTCATATCAGCATTCTGTTTTTCACTTTCAGTGCCCTATTCAACAAACTGCATCAGCTATTCAACACTTATAATAAAAGTAGAGGATTTTGTGTATGTTCTGAGCACATTTAAGGTAGACGAGGCTAAAGCTACACTATTTGGTAACATATTAAATGCATTTTTAACTTACGAGATTTTCCATTTAAGATGAGTTTATGAGGATGCAACTCCATCTTAAGTTGAGGAGCATCCAAAAAAGCAAAAACTTTAGTCAAGCATCTAGATCTGACCACATGGGGAAGAAAAGCAAGTTAAATGACATTATAGGAAAGAAGACAAATCCAGAAGGTAGGGGAGTCTATAAGATGACCTGGTTTCTTTACAAATATAAAAGAAACAGGGAAAAGAGAGAGTGATTATAAATTAAAAACAGAGGCTCGGCGCCTGTGGCTCAAGCGGCTAAGGCACCAGCCACATACACCTGAGCTGGCAGGTTCGAATCCAGCCCGGGCCCGCCAAACAATGACAGCTGCAACCAAAAAATAGCCAGGTGCGTGGCAGGCGCCTGTAGTCCCAGCTACTTGGGAGGCAGAGGCAGGAGAATCGCTTGAGCCCAGGATTTGGAGGTTGCTGTAAACTGTGATGCTACAGCACTCTACCCAGGGTGATAGCTTGAGGCTCTGTCTTAAAAAAAAAAACAAAACAGAAACATACCAGTCAGATACAAACATAAAAGAACATATGAGCAAAGGTGGGGACCTTGTCTGGGTCTTGATTTTTACTATAAAAGTAAATTTTTAAGACTTAAGGGGTTGCAGTGCCTATGGCTCAAGGAGTAGGGCACTGACCCGATATACCGGAGGTGGTGGGTTCAAACCTAGCCCCAGCCAAAAAATAAAAAATTAAAAAAGACTTAAGGACATTTTCAGGTGGGCTGGGATATTAAAACATTTTTGTCTTTTTTTTTTAAGTGTGATAATGGCATTGAGGTTATGTGACATATTTTCCCTGTCTAAGACATGTTCAGGCTCCAGTATTCCCAGGTGAAATCACGGCTTGGGATTCCCTTTCTGCAAAGGAAGTTAAGGAATGCAAAATAAATAAAACTGACAAAATGTTGTTATTCATTCAAGTTTCATGATTGGTATGTGAGGGGTAGTCATTAGAATTACTCTCTTTGGTGCAAATTTTAACATTTCTATAGTAAAAAGTAAAAAAAAAAAAAAAAGACCACATACTTAAGGACCTTCCATATCTCTGTAAGAGAGAGCCTCTTCACACAGAGTGAAGAGTGTTGTCTTATAATTAGGTATAATTCTAAGAATCTATCCCAGTTTTATGGAAGAAAATAGTCTGATATTAAAGGCAGTATCCTTTTAGAAATAAAAATATTTAACTGGTAACATGATAACACTGAAAATCCTTAAATATAGACAAAAACTATAAAAGCCTAGCCTATAAAAGCCTAGGCTTGTGGTGTGTTTGATAGGTTCACTGTGCCAGAGAGCATTCTCTTAAAAGTACATCCTTCACAGAGCCCGGATCCAGGACAAAAGCGGTAAGTGAGGCTCCTGATGACTCCCCAGGAAGTCCTCCTCCAGGACTATGATGTCAGTCAGCCAGAGCCACTCCTACAGGAACACTTTTGTTCACAGGATTTGCAAGACGGCTACCCAATGGTCTAACATCATATCCCGTTATGCATTGTGGTTTCTTTATTGTTTTCTTTATCATGACTTATTATTTTTTAAATTTTTCTTTGAAGTTTGCTCATTTTAATCCATGTTCATTTCTCCCTCTGTGTGTGTTTGTGTCATCCGTGCTGTCTTTGCCTCCATTGTTCCTAGGTCACAGTATAGCCAGGATATGCCCAGTCCCTTGGCCGATGAGCATGCGCTGATAGCCTCCTATGTGGCCCGTCTGCAGCACTGTGCACGGTCAGTTGGTGGTGCAGCAGCAGCAGGCGGGTAGCCCAGGGATGAGCAGAGGGAGGGAGAGCCGTGTTGCCTGGGTTGCCGCTGGAAAAATCTCTGCATGTGGGGTTTTTCTTGAGCAGCTACCAGCTGTGTTTGGCAGAGTTAAAATAATTGCTTAAGCATTAGCTTCTACAAGAGAGGGAGCCTTGCCAAGCCCATTCACTTACCTAAACATAGTCAGAAATTCTCCCTGAAAGTGGGGTTCACCCCCTTTAGCTTACACTTAAAGAGTGTATAAACTCTATAGAGTTCTGCAGTTCCAACATTCCTAGAGGTATTTGATGCAGTCTCTTCCTGTTTATTATTACCTCAATAATGAAATCTTTCTATGGATATTCAAAGGATGTCCAACTCCCATTTAAGATGGATCAACTCCCATATAGCTCACCTTTTCTAATCTGGGGGCTTTGATACACCACCCAGCAGAAATCAATCATTGTTGATTATTTAAACCAGTGATTCCCAGCAGTGATACTGGATCATTGTCTCCTGAGGAGGCTTTTTCCAAACAATATATACCTCTTCCTGTTATAATAATGATGTATGTTATAATAGCTTTTTACATACTCTTTACCCTGAAAACTAGTAGCAACTCCCTGTTAATATGGGAATGTGACTAATTCTTCATTGGGTTGTGATGGAAGAACATTTGATAACTGCTAACTATAGCAAAGTTAATTATTTCTTAAAAATAGTTAATACCAGGCGGTGCCTGTGGCTCAAAGGAGCAGGGCACCGGCCCCATATGCTGGAGGTGGCGGGTTCAAACCCAATCCCAGCCAAAAACTGCAAAAACAAAAACAAAAACAAAAACAGTTAATACCAAAGTGCTACTCCATAGGTAGCAGACCCTAAGGTTCCTGCCCACTCTCGGCCTACACTAACCACCATTCTTCAAGGAGGATGATGGGTAAAGTTTAAGTAACTAAAACCATTCCTCTTGGCTCAGCGCCTATAGCTCAGAGGCTAGGGCGCCAGCCACATACACTAGAGCTGGTGGGTTCGAATCCAGCCTGGGCCTGCCAAACAACAATGACAACTACAACCAAAAAATAGTTGGGCATTGTGGCAGGCACCTGTATTCCCAGCTACTTGGGAGGCTGAGGCAAGAGAATTGCTTAAGCCCAAGAGTTTGAGGTTGCTGTAAGCAGTGACACCATGACACTACCCAGGGTGACATAGTGAGACTCTGTTTCAAAAAAAATAAGTAAAGCCATCCCTCTGTCTGTGTGACCCCAAACAACTTGTAAAACACTACTTTGAGATTCTATTACAAATAAGAGAAAACCATAATTTATAACCTGCACATGTAACAGAGGCTGGAGACTTAAATTTCAATGTTAGTTTTGCCCATAGCACGCCATGGTTCCTTGGGAACGTCATCTGACCTCCTACTCCTCATGATAACAGAAGAATAAATTAATAATTGGTGAGAAAATATGCTCAAAGTACAGTTTTTAATACTACACATTACCCTGTCTCCCAGTATGACTAAATAGCATCATTATTCTGGGGCATTTAACCTCTCTAAAGCAATGGAAAACTGTAGAGTTCCCTGACATCCCAAGTTTGACAGGCTTACCTTACAGGAGGGGAGGAAGAGGCTGAGAATTGTGCATTGTGGCATGAGTGCCTCCTGGTCTAACAGATGATTTCTGTGCACTCTGTCCCATCCTCTTGGTCTGTAGGAATAGTTGTTTCACCCCAGGCAGGACAAATTATGTTTGCCCTTACCAATTAAAAGTTTCCATGGTAAAAATGGCAGAATGTTTGGCAGAGACCTGCTAAGTTAGCCCAGGTCATCAAGAGCCAAGACTCCCAGAGCCAAGTTGGTGAGCCCTGCATCTCTTTGTGAGGCTCAGTTCCTGAGACTATATCAGTTCCTCTGAGAAATCAGAAATTTCTTGGTTAACTAATTCTGGAAATTAAAGCCAACCCAAATAGAAGAATAAGGGGACTTTCTAATTGCCCCCAGATAATTTTCATTGACCTTAAACACAAGGTTCTAGTTTCTGGCTAGAAAGCATACCCACCCAAACAGCCATGTCATCCACACTTGTGGGTGGAATGTGACGGAGCAGAAAGAGCTCTTCTGCACAACAGAACCTATTATGTCCCTTACCGAGTAAGAGAGGTCAGGCAGACCAGTCCTTCCAAAATATTACTCACTTGTATTGTTAACCATTCATTTTTGTTGGTTTTTTATTTAAAAGATAGTGACAAGACTTATTTCAGACAGACACTTTGAAAGCATAAACATTATAGTTCATCCCTGACTTTTGTGGGGGCCTTGACCCTGAAGTATTAAAGCAATTGATGATAGCATGTTCTTATTATAAGATCATCTTTTGAAAGGATGATTATACATGCTGAATACTGATGTTGAAACACCTAAAGTTACAAAATGTTGAAAAATATCATAGGCAGAAGACATAATACATATTTTAAAAGTTCATCTTAGGAGAAACACTAGTTTAAAGAACTAGCCACAGAAATAAAATCATAGGAGAGGGGGAAACTATGTAGAAACAATACAGCTGATTGCTTACATGAAAATGTGCAACAGCTCTTTATTGATTTAGCCTCACTCTTCCTAGATTCCCATCAGCTATTATAATAAAGTTTGGAGAGTATCAAACTCATAGCTTTATATTTTTGCATATTATTTGTCATATTGCTAAATTCTGATTAAGTGTTTTAGGAGACTCTAAGAATGAAGGACCAAAATAGAGGCAAACCTCAACAGCCACCTCTGGCCAATTAGTCATCACCATCACTATTACTTGAAAGCATCTGCCAGTCTTAGAATTATATAACCATAGTCGCTACTAATCTAGGACTGCCTTGATGTAGACAAATAGCACTTGACATAATAAATTGGGTATTTCAGAATCAGTGAAAAGTTCGATATCAGCATCCCACACACAGAGAGCTAGCCTGCTACTCAGGAACTCTTCATTCATCTGGGTGCCACATTATTTGCTGCCCCATCTGGGTATCAGAGTCATTCCTTCCATTTTTAGAGTGCTAGTACTCTTATTAAAGAGTAATGGATTAAACTAATTCACTCTAAGGTGGGGCTATAGTTGTAGAAAAAGAACAGCGGAAAAAAAAAAAAAAAACGGGGAAGAGGCAACAAGAGGGAACGTTTTCAGCATGGAATTCTCTCCAGCGTCTAGTATGTCTGGCCTACCCCGGCCAGCGTTCTCCACTTTTCCTCCGCTGGTGTTAAGTATACTTTTTCTCAGTCCTCTGTTTCTCATGAGGCTTTAGTTTTCTCTTGTTCTTTCTGAATTTAAGATCTAGGTCTAAAATGTTTTCAAAACATTTGGTTAGAAATCTCTGTCTCAGGCTTTGTGAATACCCTGTCTTTCCTTGGCCCTTGCATTAAAAATGAGATGCCCTCTTTGATGGTGAGGTAGCAGTGGGGATACGCTGCTGGAGAAATGTGACCTCAGCATTTCTCTAAATCCCCCTTTATCTCAGAAGACCACTAGTACCTATGACCCAAGCCTTCATTTCTTTTGTTATCATTCTTCTTTACTAGCTTTTCTTCATCTTTTCTAAGAATGGATCATGAATAGGGGGTGTTTAATAGATCCCTGTTGAATTTTTATTTCCTCGGCAGTGTTCTGGATAGTCCTAGCCGACTGGATGAGGAACACCGGCTTATAGCTCGCTATGCTGCCCGGCTGGCTGCAGAAGCAGGAAATGTGGTAAGTAAAGAGAATCCTAGTAGAGGAGCAGAAATTAGCATAACATTCATATACAAATGATAGGGGAATAGTGAGTACCTCAGGGACAAAAGAGGGGTTGAGTATATTTAGGGAGGAGATTGAAGGGGCATCTTTCGTTTTGTGTGCTTTGTTTTAAAAAATGAATCAAGAAAAGAAAAACCAGAATCAGAATTTATAAGAAGATCTATAAGGCATGGTGGCTCACACCTGTAATCCTAGTACTCTAGGAGGCTGAGGTAGGTGGATCCCTTGAGCTCAGGAATTTAAAACCAATCTGAGCAAGATCCTGTCTCTACTAAAAATGGAAAAACTAGCCAAGTGTGGTTCGTGGTCCCAGCTACTTGGGAGACCAAGATAAAAGAATTGCTTGAGCCCAAGAGTTTGAAGTTGCTGTGAGCTGTGACACTATGGCACTCCACCCAGGGATATGGACTGAGACTCTATCTCAAAAGAATTTTTTTAAATCAATAAAATTAATAAATTTGTAATAATAGTGATAAGTAAAAAAGGAGAAAATATAAATTACCAATTTCTGGAATGAAAGAAGGGATATCACTGTATACCCTAAAAGTGTTAAAAGCATGAGAAAGTAATATTATAAACAAAACAACAGGCTGTGCCAGCTTTAACCACCTACACAGAATGGAGGGTGCGCCCAGGGTGTGGGGGGTGGTATTTCCGCATGTGTAAAGGCCCTGTGCTTGGAAGTCACATGACCTGAAGATGGCGCTGTGGCTAGAGCACAATAGTGGAATAAAGGGAGGCAGTCCAGCTCACACAGGACCCTCTTTTACAAATCCAGAATATTAACTTTAGAAATGTGTATTAATTTATGTTGACTTCTTCATAGAGAAGAGAGTTATGACCGCTGTAAATGGGGATTCTTGTTTTGTTTCTCTTCCCAAAAAAGTAATCTATCCCTTTGGGTGTGTTTAAACTTCACAATCCTTTTCCTGAGAATCTAGTATCAGGTCACATATCTGACTCTAACATTACAACTCTAAAGGTTGGTGAAATGGAATAGGCTAGGGAAAAAAGACAATTATTATTTAATACTTAGTTAAATTTTATACATGCCCTCCATCAGTCACAACTGTTCAGGTTATTTTAGAAATTAAAACTTACAGATAAATTTGTGGGCCAGGTATGGTGGCTCATGCCTGTAACCGTAGCACTCTGGGAGGCCAGAGGCGAGTGGATTGCTTGATGAAGTTCAAGGCCAGCCTGAGCAAGAGTGAGACCCTGTCTCTAAAAACAGCTGGGTGTTGTAGCAGGTGCCGGTAGTCCTAGCTACTCAGGAAGCTGAGGCCAGGGGATAGCTTCAGACCAAGAGTTTGAAGTTGCTGTGAGCTGTGATGCCATGGCGCTATACTGAGGGCAACAGAGTGAGACTGCCTCAAAAGAAAAAAAAAATTATGAGATAGGCCATGCTGTGATTGAATTTTTTAAATTATGTATATTTAATGGCATTATATAGTTTCATTGACTTTACATAGTATATAGTACTTTTAAAATATTCTTAATGGAAACTTCAAAGTCCTATGACCCTGAAAAGGAGATTCCAGTATTTATTTGCTATAAACATGATAAATCTTCTTATATCTGATAGTTTCTGGTGCCAGTTCTCTTATTCTTATGAAAATAATTATTAGAATGCTCTGAAGAATGAATACTGATATGATCCTTTTACCTTCAGTTTATTTTGCAAAGTGTAGTTATCTTTTAAATATCAGGCCTCTCAGGAAGGATTCTTCCTGACTAGATTTCTGTTGTACAGAAAACTCCTAATCCTCTAATCTCACGCTGATACAAGTGCTTTGCATAAAGTGGGTGTAGCGCACACAAGGATTTATTTATAGCCTGACAGATAAGCTTGATATGCCCTACAGTGAGCACCACAGCCTCTCCCCAGACGGGAGCATGGCCATGGGAGCCTCTTCTTCAGACTTTTTTCTCTCTTTTCAAGAATTTGTTTTACCACTGTTACACCACAAAGCATGTTTTAAACACTGACATATAACTCCCTAGTAAGGTAAAGCAGAGACAAAAACAAGTTTATCTTATTAGAAAAAAGATAAACTTGGGTGTGTTTATCACTTCTTGTCTTCAAACATGATTGCACTTCATAATTTGACAAAGCATTCATTTGACAATCTGCAGACTAGTTTTAATGAACAGATAACACATGACCATCCTTAGCCGGGTGTTGTGGTGGGCACCTATAGTCCCAGCTACTCGGGAGGCTGAGGCAAGAGAATCGCCTAAGCCCAGGAATTGGAGGTTGCTGCGATGCCACAGCACTATACTGAGGGCGAAAAAGTGAGACTCTTGTCTCTAAAAAAACAAATAAACACATGACCATTCTAAATTGTTCATTAGGTATGAATTTTACAAACATTACTTATAACAGTGGTAACAGGGGAGCTGAGGAGTATCGCACCTTCTCCAGGCTGCATGGCAAGAACCACCAATAGTGTGGTGGAACTTAAGTCCCTCTCCAAGCCCACAACTCTTTCAGCCTGCAGGGGTCAGTCCACGCATCTCCCTGTGCTTCTGGACCAGTCTGATGGCCTAATAGGTATCAGGATTTCTTCTGATAGTTTTGTGGAATGGATCAGTGAGGATACCCTCAAAACTTCATACGTGGAATCTTCACCAACCCGTAAGAATTTGGGACTTAGAGGCCCACAGCAGCTCCTGTTGCTTCTCAGCCACAGACTGAAGGCTTCAAGCAAACTGTAGCTGGTTAACACCATGATGGATAAGCTTGCTGAACCTTAGGAACTGGATCCTATGTATGACGTAACCTTGCTTCCTTATATACATGCATCCTATGTATGACGTAACCTTGCTTGCCTTGTATACTAGTCTGTGGCTTTATCTGGCTAGGTGGGGCAGGGAGCCCTGTGGAGTACAGAGAATTGGCTATCCTACCAGCAGTAGACTCTCAGAAGAAAGCACTTTTCATCAGACTGCTTCTTCCTCCATAGCCCTGGCTGTACTTACATGCACCTGTCTTGGCTTATCTGATGGCTGCTCCCAGACAGAAAGGGCCTCTTCAAGCTGACCTTTGAAAAAATACATTTTAGGTTGAGCAAAGTGAGCTAATTTGTTTCCCTGAAGTACCTAAGCTCCTTTAAAGAAAAACCAAAAACTATAGTGTATGGTAAATCATTGCATTAACAGCAAATTCTTAAAAGTTTCATCACAAATATCACCAGCACTTGATGTGATCAGATGTTTGGTTTACCTTTAAGGTTTTTAGGTTTTTATTTATTTATGAAAATATTTAAAACTCTTCATGGTGGGCAGCGCCTGTGACTCAGTGAGTAGGGCCTGGCCCCATATACCGAGGGTGGTGAGTTCAAACCTGGCACCAGCTAGACTGCAACAAAAAAAAAAAAAAAAGAAAGAAAAACAAAACAGGCCTCATCACCTTCTGGATCATTTTCCAGCTTATACTTCTGGCATGCATCATTCCAGGAGTATCCTCAGAGCTTCCTAGGAGTAAAGATTAGAGTATCCTGTGGTGTTTTGCACACATTTAGTGTCTCCAAACCCCCCGAGAATAGTCACTGTTAAATCTGATCATGTTGGCCCAGCACCTGTAGCTCAAGCGGCTAAGGCGCTAGCCACATACATCAGACCCCGGGCTGCCAAAAAACAATGACAAGTACAACTAAAAAATAGCCAGGCATTGTGGCGGGCACCTGTAGTCCCAGCTACTTGGGAGGCCGAGGCAAGAAAATTGCTTAAGCCCAGGAGTTGGAGGTTGCTGTGAGCTCTGATGCCACAGCACTCTACCCAGGGTGACAGCTTGAGGCTCTGTCTCAAAAAACAAACAAGAACAACAAAAAAAAAAAAACCTGATCCTGTTATAATCATGTAGGAAGCATTTTATAAAAAACATAGATCCCTGGCTTGAATCAGCATCTCTGAAGTTACGGCCCATGGATGTTATTAGCAAAAAAAAAGAAAGAAAGAAAATGTCCAGTCTTCTGATTTGTAGTTAGCTTGGAAATCACAGCCTTAAACAACAGTATTGGATTTTTGAGAAGGAGAATAATAATCCAGAGCGTTCCAGTTAGTCTAAGTGAGGCTGAATGATGGGCAGACTGTCCCTGGGATAGGAAGAAAGCCCTACCAGGCACATCTCTTTGGAACTCATCCTGCCAAGTTGATAGAGTTGAGAGCATCCAGTCTCTTTTCAGGAGGCTCCCCAAACGCACACCGCTGGATTGCCGTTTGCTAAATGTGTCGGCTTTCCATAGTTACAGCATTTTCCCAGTTTGACTCAAAGGAGCCTTGTTTCTTATCCTGCATTTGTCAGATGTGTCTCTCTCCTATTAATGGTGGCACTCTGAGAGCCTGTAACAGTGGAAATGAGAGGTGTTTTCTACCCAGGGTAAAAGGGACCTCAACACCTTATTCAATAGTAAATGGATCTCACTCTCTGGAGTTTTTTTTTTTTTTTTTTTCTCTTAATTTTTTTATTAAATCGTAACTGTGTACATTAATGCATTTATTGGGTACAATGTGCTGACTTTATATACAGTTTGGAATGCTTACATCAGACTGGTTACCGTAGCCTTCACCTCACTTACTTAATTGCTGTGTTAAGATATTTATACTCTTAATGATTCACCTCTTAAAATAAGGTTCTCTAATCTTTGATATTTTTGCCCTTCATTGCTCTGGGCTTAGTGTAGGTGTCCCCTCAACCTAAGGGTTTCATCCATTGTTGGGGACTTGATGATTATTTAACTTTTAGATGCTCTTCACCTTTTGTCTTCTAAACTCATCCAGCTTATACTTCTCCGGCATTTAAGAAGTTATTTCCGACACAGATCAACATATCAGAAAGATAATCTCTCTGCTTCAGCTCCCAGACTCTACTTATTTATTTATTCGTTTCTTCAGCAGGTATTTGTTGAACTCTTTCAGTGTTCCAGGCATTATATAGAGCATGAATGTTAAAACCATACTCCTTAATAAAGGTCATAGAATAGAAGAGAAAAATACAAAATAATAAATTAACTAATCTGAAAATCAAAATGAATTTTCTTTTAAAAAAAATGCTATAGAGGTAGGAGGCAAAAGGGGAAAACATCGTATCCATTCTAGTACAAGTAGATAAATCTTCACAGAGGAAGCAACATCTCTGCCAGGACTCAAAAGATGAATGGGAGTTCACCACCAAGTTTCCAGTGATAATCGAACTCTGAAAATAGAAAGGAGTAGAGCACGTTTAGGAATGCCTCCATTAGGCCAGTATTTCCCAAATGTTTATAGTCTTACTTGAAAAACAGGACTCCACCGTCAAAAGTTCAAAAATGCCAGATTCTACCACATTAAACAGTTTTCTTTACAGCAGGACTTCTCAGAACCTTTACATTTCACAACGTTTATGCCAACCAAATAGGGGAAATGATAACCTAAAGTTAGCATCGGTTATGCCCTGGGTACAGAATTGGAACGGAGAGGAGTTAGGTGCACCTTATGAATCTAGAAAAGAAACACAGTCTAGAAAAGAGGCTTCAGAAAAGCTTCCCTTTTCTTCATAGAACTTAAGGATCTTCTTTTCTGTGTGTACACTATATGTCTGTATTCATGAACAAAGAATAAAGAAAAATAAGTTATTTCCCTTCAGAGGTTACCCTAATTGCTTTGACCTAATAATAAAATGAGAAATAATAGCTAGCATTTTGAGAGCCATCTGTATTTATAACCTTGTACATTTTAGAAACATTATAATCTGATTCTCACAGCAACACTAGAAGATGGGTAGGATTCCAAATGTGATTTGACAAATGGGAAACCAAGGCCCAGAAAGGTTAAATAGAGTTGAGATTAAATACAGGATATGCAACTTTCTATGAGTGTGGTTCCATCAGTGCTCCTCTGGGATTACTTTCCATATTTATAACCAGTCAGGTATACACAGTGAGTGCTTTCAATTGATACATAACCAATGTTTTGGTATTTGGTGTTAAGTAAATTGGTCTTTCCTAGATGTGCAGGGGATGTCTGTCTGTTTTGACAAGGTAAAGAACTCTGTTTGCTTAGAGCACTGCTTCTAGCCTTGGCTGCGCATTGAAATCACTTGAGAAAATTTTAAAAAATACTGAAGTCTGAGCCCACCTTGAGAGAGCGATAATACAGCCTGGGCACTGAGAGTTTTAAAGTCTCTCCAGGTGATTGTAATATGTGGCAAGGTTGATAACCACTGACTGAGCAACATTTCTGAACAGGGGGATAAACCAGAATCCCCTTAGCTGAGAGCTGTTAGTTTTAGATAGAGGCAATCATTTTACTTTCTCTGTTAGTCTATCAAGTTCCTCTCCGCAGTCTGCCCCTTGGTGAAGCACCTATATTTTTAATCATTCATGCCATGTTTTGCCCTTCAGAAGCCTCTCATGAGCCAACCTTGGACTAAAACATACTAAATGTTGTTGAGACTTTAGATGAGCTTACCAAATAAAAGCTAAATCTCTGAGCTTATTTTTAAAAGTTCAGAGATCTAAACCCTGAAGTTTCTTTGATTTCTAAAGCCTGGTTGGCCTGGAATAGGTTGAAAAAAAAAAACAACTATATTTAGGAAAAAGCTGAAAAGGTACATGTCCATCTTCTTAGCCAGAATGCAGATTAAATACCATTGTCACTATCCTAATTTTCAAAGAAACCTTATTTTTATTTTCACACAGCTTAGCAATGCCCTTTATTGCTGTAGTAATGCCTATGATGCCTTAGTGTCTTTGAAGAAAATATTTCTGATTCTTTCTTAGGACTTAGGTTTCACTGATTAAAAATAACCCCGGCTTCCAATTTGATATAGGCTTGCAACTTTTCAGTTTTATAGGTCCTGTTAAGGCCTTGGTAAACTTTTTATTACTTTAAAGGTTATCGGGAAACTTCTTACAGACATGAGACCTATATGAAGGAACTGATGAGATACTTTCAGACTTCCCCGTTCTCCACTGCCCTAACACACGCGTGGCATTACAGAGAAAATCCATTTATCACATGGCATTACCTCAGTAAAGCTATCAGCGTAACTTTACCAAGCAAGTTATGTAACTATGATGAAGTTGCTGGTACGGAATAATATTCAGAATGTGATATTAGAAAATTGTACCAAGCAACAATTTTTTGACTTTGTTAGAAGACAATGGAGAGAATTAAAGCAAACCAAGGATCTGGAAGCAAATGAATTATCTCTGTGATACCTATGAGTAATGCTACTTTTGCTGCCACTGCCAGATTGTAGAGCAGCCATGAGTCCATGCCTGGGCTATTCTGAGCTCCTTGGGAAATGATCCAAACTGGGTTTTTCCAGTAAACTTAGTTTAATACAGAGTTGTATTAGTATATTCACTAAAGTTTAGGCCACCTCTGGACTCCCAGAAAAGATTCAAAGAATAGGACTGTTACACATGTGGTTTCATCTTAAAGATGCAAGGTATAGGTTTTGTGAAGTAATCATTGAATTAAATTTTCACAGGTCTCCTTCTACATCAGTGGTTCTCAACTGATTAAAGGGCCATGGCATTAGGAAGGTTGAGAACCACTGTTCTACATGAATCAGGAATAGTTGAGGATCTGGGAATCAGTTTTCTTGCCTTGAGATCTTCTAGGATGGAGGAAAGAGGTGGGCCCTAGTGAATCACTCCGTGCTCTGTAGAAATCCTCTTACCTGCACCAGAGGTTGGTCGCTAATCAAAAACTAGTTTCGTGTATTTAAGGAGATGTCTACTAAGCTTTGTAGGGATGAACTAACCTAGTTTTCAAGAATTTGCATAAAAATACTTGAGCAAAGAAAAAGATACAGAATAAATGAAGCAGATATTTCAAAAATCTTTATAACTGTTGAATCTAGTTGAATATATAGAAATGTATTTTCTCACCTTTTGTCTGTGTTTAAGATGTTCATAATATATGTTTAAGTAAGTTAAAATATTAACATTTCTTTGTATCTGGTCACGTGTATTTTGACATCCATGAGCCCAGGTCCTCTGCAGCTCTTCTCCTCCACATAAAACACCATTACAGGGTGTAAGTCCAGCTTCCATTTTTAGTCCTTTACTGTGGAATGAAAACTTAAAAGCTCTTCTCATGCAAGGGTACAGAATTCCTTGTTATAGTTTTTCTAGATCTTTAAAATTGTCTCACCTTCAACTAATTCAACAGTAGTTTACTTTACAACTGTATTGAGTCTCCAACTTATTCAAACTTGGTTTTCCCAGAAATAGCAACCACCTTTTCATCTTTGTGTTTCATTGGCTTGT
>CAUYPK010111538.1:0-13251 GCA_963574355.1 Loris lydekkerianus | reverse complement strand
TTCCAAAAAGGTTGTATTAGTTTGCAGTCTCACCAGCTGTGTCAAAGTATTCCTTTCTCTCCATATCCACGCCAGCATCTGCAGCTTTGGGACTTTGTGATATGGGCCATTGTCACTGGGGTTAGGTGATATCTCAGGGTGCTTTTGCTTTGCATTTCTCTGTTGATTAGGGATGATGAGCATTTTTTTTCATGTGTTTATCCTACTTTAATTTTAAACCTAGGTCCTGCCTACAAGTCACCTGTCTTCCAGGTTTTGTTCTCCATGTAAGAACTCTAACAGAATACAATGCCACAATCATCACATTAATACAGGATACACACATCAAATGGGGGAAAGAGTTTATTTATTTATTTATTTATTTATTTTTTAGAGACAGCTTCTCATTTTATTGCCCTTGGTAGAATGCTTTGGTCACAGCTCACAGCAACCTCTAACTCCTGGGCTTAGGCGATTCTCTTGCCTCAGCCTACCAAGTAGCTGGGACTACAGGCACCCACCATGATATCCTGCAGTTTTTTTGGTTGCAGTTTGGTTGGGGCTGGGTTTGAACCCCCCACCCTGAGTACATGGGGCCAGCGCCCTACCCAATGAGCCACAGGCACCGCCCTATTTGTTTGTTTTAGCATCTCTGAATTAGAGTTGGAAATCGGAGAGCCCTCCTTCCTGGTACTTTGATTTATTGGAATTGCGAGTTCATTATTTTTGGTCATGAATATCTCTGAGTATGCTTTTGTATCTTTTAGTAAAATTTCAGGGAACTATTGTTAAATGTCTGGATGCCTAAATAAAATCAACTATATAGTGAGTTTTTTAAAACTAAAGGTTTCTGAGAAAGAGTCAATGCGATTTGTTTTTTATCAGTGGCCTAATAGCATTAAAAAATAGTATAGTAATGATTATTAAGTCAGGTCGGTGAAAAGATCAACATTCCACATATTCTTCAGTGTAACTGTTAACAAATGGCTGGGGTGATTTGTCCTTCAGTTTGCAAATTTAGGAGAAAGGTACTCATTCTAGTGTTCCTTTCTGAGGATTGAAGTTTAGTCTGTCATATCTGCAGAAGTGTGTTACTACGCAGAATGAAAAGAAGAGACAGATCAGGATTAGGAAGGTGTTAAAAGCTCCTGAAAAGAATCATACTTGTAGCTAGGTGTGGTGCTCATGCCTATAATCCTAGTACTTTGGGAGGCGAAGGCAGAGGATTGCTTGAGTTTAGGAGTTTGAAGCCAGCCTGAGCAAGAGTGACACTCTAGTCTCTACTAAAAATAGAAAAATTAGCCAGAGACTGTGGCAGTTGCCTGTGTTCTCAGCTACTCAGGAAGCTGAGTCAGGAGGATGACTTGAACTCAGGAGTTTGAGGTAGCTGTGAGCTAGGCTGATGCCATGGCACTCTACCCTGGGCAACAGAGTAAGATTCTGTCTGTCTGGAAAAGAAAAGGGGAGGGGGGAGGGGAGGAGAGCAAAAAAGAATCATACTTAACTTTGGGCAAGTTATCTGACCTCTCTGAGCATCAGCCTCCTAGCTGTAAAACTGAGGCAGTGGAAGTGCAGGGGGGGAGAGGGGAGGACATCTCCATAAGGCAGTAGCACTAAGCCAGGCCTGAAGTTGGCTCTGTGTTATTTTTCCCCATCTCTCCCACTCCCACTTCTACTGCTCCCAAATCGCCACCAAAACTTTTTCTAACAGATGTAATGTTCTTACTTATTTTTCTGAATGTGAAGTTTATTCTTCAGCAGTTTTAAAGTCCAAATAATTATTTTTGTCACAATGAACTTTATTTAAATGATGGTCTCTTTGTTTCTTCTTGCCTACTCGTTCTCACAGATACATTTCTTCACTCCATGGTAAAGGGGTGGGGGGTGGGGATTTCTTGAACCACATTCAAGAAAGAACTGTTGTGCATGACTAGAGGTGTCTTTCCTTTTTGAGGTTATGCTTGTCTTGTTACAGCACTATTGTTTGTTTCAGTTTCAAAAAATCAAATTACAAAAATAATTTAAAGCTTCAGCTCTGACTCTGACTTGTGACCTTGGCCAAGTCACTTGACTTTCTCGAGCCCAGTTTCTTCAGCTGAACAATAGAGATTGTGTAGTGATTTATATGTGTAATGATTTATAAAATCGTTCTTGATTGAGGAGCCTGGAACTGGAAGTGGCATGTGGCTCCACTTCTCAGCAGCAGAGGGCGCACTGACCCCAGTGTGCCTGGCCATTAGGCTTTGAAAACTATTTCGTAGCTGGAAGTTGATATCCGTGATGATGGAGAGGAGCAAGAAAATTTTGCAAATTAATATTGTGCAAAGAATATTTTCCTGCGTGTTTCTGCTTGTTTAATATTTAGGTGAAGCACTCACAAAATCGAGGATTTTGACAATCAAAGGATACTTCCTGTAATTCTGTAAACAGGGTCCTTATCTCTCTCCCATCTAAATACTCCGTGTTTAGGATTGTGCGCAAATGGGCTGAAGAGGAGAACTAACATTTACTGAGCAGTTTATACATACTGCACCTAGTTCTTTAGGTACACTTTCTTTATCCTCACAACAATCCTTTCAACCTGTATTATCTTAATTTTATGTAGGAAGATGACAGGGCTCAGAGAGGTTAAGTGATTTACCTGAGAGCTCACAGCTAATAGAGATTCAAGTTCAGGTTTGATAACTCCCCAACCTACTTGCTTTCTACCATACCAAGGTTCCTCCTTTTTCCCGGTCTTAGCAATTAAGGCTGATGGCCAAAATGCCCTGGGGGTAGTAGCCACATGAGGGAATTTGGCTTTCCCTTTTCCTGAAGTTCTCATGGCCCTTGTAATTCTAAGATGAAAGCTATTTCCACTGGCAAGAATGTTTTACCAATTTAACATAACATATACAAACACATACCTATGTTTTCAAATTTAAATCCTTTAGGTTACTGAATGTGTTTTTGTGTGGGCTGCTTTTAAAAACTACAGCAATATCTCATTTTATAAGGATAGGTTCTAAAGTTGGTGGGTAAGGTGAAAATCATTATGGCAGAATTGTCATCAAGAATCCAAAGGGAGGTCAGGCATAGTGGCTCATGCCTGTAATCTTAGTGCTTTGGTTGGCAGAGGTGGAAGGATCATTTGACGCCAGGAGTTGAGACCAGCCTGGGCAACATAGGAAGACTCCCCTCTTCTCTCCCCCCAGCCTTTCCCAGGACCCCATCTTTACAAAAGATATGATTTAGCCAGTGTTATGATAGTCCAAGCTACCAGGGAGGTTGAGGCAGGAGGATTGCTTAAGCCCAGGAATTTAAGGTTATAGTGAATTATGATTATGCCACTGCAGTCCAGTTTTGGTGACAGAATGTGACTCTGTCTCTTAAAAAAATAAAAAATCCCATGGGAAGGCATCTTATTAGAGAGCCAAGTACTTTATTTCTTTTTTTATTTTTTTGCAATAGAGTCTCACTATGTTGCCCATAGTAGAGTGCGATAGTGTCACAGCTCACAGCAACTTCAAACTCTCAGGCTTAAGCAATTCTCTTGCCTTAACCTCCCAAGTACTTGACTTCTTAAAGGCTAAGACAGCCAGTGTTTCTTCCCTTGTTGGAAGTACTTGATTTCTTTTTTATTTTTTTGCAATAGAGTCTCACTATGTTGCCCACAGTAGAGTGCGATAGTGTCACAGCTCACAGCAACCTCAACTCTTAGGCTAAAGCAATTCTCTTGTCTTAGCCTCCCAAGTATTAATACTTGACTTCTTAAAGGCTAAGACAGCCAGTGTTTCTTCCCTTGTTGAAAGGTGTTGAGCTTCAACAAGTCCTCTCATTTGTTTTTGTCCTGTCAAGCTTCAAATGATACAGTTGGCTTGTATTTCGGGCTGTCTTGGGTGATAATTCAAATCTTTAGACACCAGAGTTTCATTCAGTGTGATGGGGAGCTTATACCATTAGAGGTGTTCTGAGAACTAGATCAAGAGAAGAGAAAACTCGTGTCTTATTTTGGTGCTTATTTTAACTAAGTGGTTTTTAAAACATTTGCTATATGTCAGAATCAGCTGGAGGGCTTGTTAAAGTGCAGATTACTGGGTTCTGTCTCCATAGTTCCTGATTGCCAGGGTCTGGGATTTGGCCACAGGGACTTCATTTCTAACAGGTGTCCAGGTGATGCTGATGCTGCTGGTCTGAGGACTGCACCTGGGCTAATTGAATGGAAACAGATGGGATCACTTGTTTATCTTCCCTTCACTATCTGTTTGTTTTTCTTGCTCTGTTTTATTTTTAGGCTGACTCGATGTAGATGAATTAGTTTAAGAAATGCAGGGGATGTAGCCTAGCCAACTCTTTATCCCATTGCTAAACTCAGTACTTGGCCTGGAATAGGAGTTCAATAGATGCTTGTTGAATGAGTGAGTGAGTAAATTAATATATATAGGCTCGGTGCTGTAGCTCAGCAGCTAGGGCTCAGGTCCCACGCACAGGTGCTGGGGGGTTTGAACCCAGCCTGGGCCTGCTAAACAACAATGACAACTACAAAAAAAAAAAAAAAAAAATAGCTGGGCATTGTGGTAGGCACCTGTAGTCCCAGCTACTTGGGAAGCAGAGGCAAGAGAATGGCTTAAGCCCAAGAGTTTGAAGTTGCTGTGAGCTGTGATGGAACAGCACTGTACTGTGGGTGAGGTGACATAGTGAGACTCTGTCTCAAAAAAGAAAGAAAGGAAGGAAGGAAGGACGGCAAGGAAAGGAAGGAAGGAAGGAAGGAAGGAAGGGGAAGGAAAGGAAGGGAAGGAAAGGGAAGGAAGGAAGGAAAGAAGGAAGGAAGGAAGGAAGGAAGGAAGGAAGGAAGGAAGGAAGGAAAAAGAAAGGAAAAGAAAGGAAAAGAAAGGAAAAGGAAGGAAAAGAAAAGAAAGACCATGGGAGGGATTTATAGTACCTGGACACCATAATTATGTACCTGTTCCTTACAAACTGCTTATTTTCCTGAAAAGTAGGCAGTCTGTAGATTAGAATAGCCTACATTATAGGACTACATATAATGATGACAGTAGATATCGGGAAGAATGCAGTTAAGGTAGTATTGAGACACCTGCATTTTAGGATGTGTGGTATGAATATAAAGTGTAACTATGCGTGTTTGTGTGTGTGTGATAGAACTGGGTGCAGGGAGTCCATCTGTTTTACTTATTTCATTTTATTTTATATTTATAGATAAGGTCTCTGTTACTCAGGCTGGAGTGCAGTGGCATAATAAGTCCATAGTACAGTTTGAATATCCCTTATCTGAAATATTTGGGACTAGAAGTAGTTCAGATTTAGTATTTTTTTTTTATTTTGGAATATTTGATTATCATTACTGGTTGAGCATTCCTGACCCCAAAATCCAAAATTTGAAATGAGTTATTTCCTTTGAGCATAATGTTAACAATTCAGAAAGTTTTGGATATGAGAGCATTTCTGATTTCCAATTTTTGGATTAGGAATGTTTTACCCGTATCATTTAATACCTAGTCCATATTAAAATTAACCCAATTGTAGCCATTGTCATTTGTATCTTGTTTGTTCAAACTAGAAGCTAATCCAGGATCATGCATTGTACCTGATTATGTGTCTTAAAATCCATTTGATCCCAAACAGTCCTTTTTTCATGACATTGCCTTGCCATTGTCTTGTAAAATGTCTCACGTTTAGATTTATCTGATTGCCTCTTTAGTGTGTTTTCAACTTGCTTTCTACCCTCTAATTTCTAGAACCTAGAAATTAGATCCAAAGGCTGGGTTAAGATACAAGTTGAATGTTTTAGGTTGGAATACATCAAAGGCGATATGTGCTTCATTCTGTGCCACATCAGGAAACACATAATCCCAGTCTGCCCCACATTAAAAATGCAGACACTGATCACTAGATTAAGCCTGATCCTTCCCTTATAAAGTTATGTTTTCCCCTGTGACAAAACAGTGTTTTTATGGTACTACATTGATACCCTATGAATGTCTGTCTTTCTGACATCTGTTCTCCTAATGTGTCTCAGACCAATTAATAAGTTTTGGTTGAATCAGCAACTTTAAAGAACCATCATTTTTTCTAATTTTGTCATTCCTAAATTTGACCTCATTTGACTACACTCAGCTCTTCTTAAGCAACTGGAACTATCTGGTAACTCAAATATAATTCTGTTGGAAAGGCAGGTTATGAATTTTTAACCTTTTAATTACCAGTTTAAAGTAAGGAGTCAATATAGTGGACATGTCAAATAATTTTCCTTCTTTCTTTTTTCAGAAAGAATTGAATGTTTCAGTTAACTTCAATTATTATTCTTTTTAGGTTCAATTTGTTTTGTGTTCAGTTTATTAAAATGTTAATCAATTGATTGTCTCTTGTGGGTTGCTTCTGTCTGTTCAGTACTCCATTCTTGAGTACTTCCTTTCTTCCTTGTACAGCAAGATATAGGCCTTTTAGTCTCCTTGTCCCAAATATCAATCAGCCACTTTACTAACAAGCTCTACTTTCTTTTAGTAGAAAGAAAGTAGAGAATAGTATTAGACATCAAAATCCTGGCACTTGGACACTACCTGGGGGACAGTGTTTATCGACCTTTTCTATGATCTATTTAGTTCTTGAATTTTTGCTAACTGAAAGTTTTTATTTTAATACAATGAAAATTCAGATAGTAAGGGATATTTATAGTTTGAAAAATAATGGGATGTACTCTATACTTGAAAATTTCTAAGTGAGTAAAATTTTTTTTTTTTTCTTTTTGGAGGTAGAGTGCCATGGCAACATCATAGCTCACAGCAACTTCAAACTCCTGGGCTCAAGAGATCCTCCTGCCTTAGCCTCCTAAGTAGCTGGGATTACAGGCGCCCACCACAACTCCTGGCTAGTTTTTCTATTTTAATAAAGATGGGAGTCTTGCTCTTGCTCAGGCTGGTCTTGAACTCCTGAGCTCAAGCTATGCACCCACCTCAGCCTCCCGGAGTGCTAGGATTATAGCTATGAGCCATCACACCCAGCCATGCTAAGTGAGATTTTGTGTTCTCACCACAAAAAAGGATAAACATGTGAGGTAATGCTTACATTATTTAGCCCTATTTAGCCATTTTACAATGTATATGTATTTGAAAATGTCATGTTACATACCATAAATATATATATACAACTTAAGAAATGAGAAAATAGGCCAGCGCGGTGGCTCACACCTATAATCCCAGCACTTGGGAGACCGAGGCAGGTGGATTGCCTGAGCTCACAGGTTTGAGACCAGCCCGAGCAAGACATTGTCTCAAAAAAAAAAAAGAAAAGAAAAGAGAGAGAGATAAAATAATGAGTTTTTATTTCTATTAGCAATTCAATTTTTAACATGTTTTAAAAGCAGCTACCTAATTTTATAATTGTATCTTTTCTTTTCCTCTGAAAATCATGACCTCCAATAACAAATATTGCTTTTGTATTACAATATAAAGAAAATAGGGCTAGGCATGGCGGCTCACACTGTAATCCCAGCACTTTGGGAGGCTCAGGCTGGTGGGAGGATCACTTGAGGCCAGGAGTTTGAGTCGAATGTGAGCAACATAGCAAGACACTGTCTCTACTGAAAAAAAACAAAAACAAAAATTAGATGGGCATGGCATTGTATACCTATAGTCTTAGCTACTTGGAAGGCTGAGGTGGAGGATCACCTAAGTCCAGGAGTTCAGGGTTGCACCTATGATGATGCCACTGTACCCTAGCCTGGGCAATAGGGCAAGATCCTGTCAAAAAAAGGAAAAAAAGAAAATAATTTTAAAATGCTAATATCAATATTAGTATTAATAACAAAACTAAATGAAAATTAAAATTTTTTTTGATTATTTTTATAATATAGGTTGATTTTTACTGGAAGAAGTAATTTAATTTTTTTTATGTCCATCTCATTTAATTACTTTCCTTTAAATCTGTTTTGTCTATTTTTATCATAGATTGATCATTTCGGATTTAATTCAGTGAAAACTTTTAATCAGCGGTATCTAATAGCTAATGAATACTGGAAGAAAGATGGTGGGTCAATACTTTTCTACACTGGTAATGAAGGGGACATCATCTGGTTTTGCAATAATACGGTATGTGTAGATTTGTGAAATTCCAGTATCAATTTGCCTTTTATTATGATAATATGGAAAAATGTTCGGCAGTATATTTAACCAACCATTTCTGTTCTTAATGGTAGTTCTTTAAAGTTAACAAAAAGATAAACTCACTAATAATAGAAAAATAGCAAAATAAATAGACAATTCATAGAAGAATAAATATCCAATAAGTCTCCATGTTTAGCCTAAAAGAATTACATACTATTTTTTGAAAATTGAATTAAAAATTTTTTATCTTATTTCTGGAGTGAACAGGGATATAAGGGAAATAGGCATAAGATTGTTTTTGCATATAGTTTGTTTGATTATGGGCTCTGGAAGGTAAACACAAGGGCAGGGATTTTTGTATGTCTGTTCATTGTTATGTTTTCGGAGTTCAGGACTGTATTAGGCACAAACTAATATTTATTATTTAACATATAATAAATATTGGTTAAATGAATGAATGAATAAAACTTAAAGCCAATGCAAATAAGAAAAAGTATTTAAGTTTGATGGTCAAATAGGGATGGGAAAATGTAAAGTTGTGACTATATTTTAGTTTAGCTTTCTGGTTCTACCATTTTCTTGTGTTTGTGAGGGTTAAAATAGAGTTGCCTGCTAGTTTGCTTCCTTGGCTACACTATCAACTTCTATAATAATACTTAAATCTGTCAACAAAACTTAAATTATAAGGACATGTGAAGGGAAGAAATTCTCTTTTTTAATGTGACAGTGCTGTGACTAGAAAATGTCAACTCTTTACCAAAAAGCTAATATGTGAAATGCCTTAAAGTGGGGACTGAATTATATTATTTCCAATGCCAGTGTCTAGCCTGGTGCATTATATTCATGAGGTCTTAGTCAGTGTTTCTTGAACTGATAGGAATTGAGAGTAAAGATATTAATCCAACTATACTGTTAATACAGTCTTCCTTCCTATTTTTTTTTTTTTTTTTTTTAGGAATGTTAAGAATCTAAATACAGTATTTTACTTGAAGATAAGTAATTCCCTGAGACATGAGATCCTAAGATATCTTATTTCTTTTAGATCAGTGACAAATGAAATCAGAACTTCCTTTCCAGCAGATTTCTGCTCTGTTCTGTGAAACAACAGAGGCTGCTTTTTCTCTTCTTTTTTTGGTGTGTGACTTTTCTTTTATGCCAAGACCATAGGGTATCTTCTCCTATTCAGTGATTTTCCTAGTTTTTATTTTTCTTTATTATAGGCAGGTAGCTACTCCTGCCTCCCCCAGACTCCACCGTTCTGACAGGCACTATGGCAAAACGTAAGGCTTGCTGAGGAATCTCTGTCTTCAGAAGTGGCAGGAAGGAGGAGATATGCAGTGCCGGAACAGTTTTAGGGAACTGACTAGAGGTAGACCCCAGAAGGGCAGATCCTGGCACTTCCAACGCCCCAGATACCTTTCTTTACATACCAAAGTGTTCCAATGCACACACACTTTAGGACTTTAATTCATTGAGAGGCAGTGCAGCACAATAGTCAAGAGTGAAGACTTCAACCAGACTAATGGGATCTGAATTCTGATTTTGGCACTTTGCTTTGTGACTTTGGGAAAATTTCTTGCTCTGTGCCTCAGTCTTGTCATCTGTTAAATGGGTATAGGAACAATATCTACACAATATCACAGAGTTGTTGTAAAGACTAAATAAGATGAAGGGACTTGCAAGCACATAATGTTCATAAATGTTAATATATTACATGAACCTTTTTTGAAAAATAAAAATACCCCTGAAATAGATGTAAGCAAATAATCATTTATTACATTGTGAATCAGTTCAATGAAATTGCTTCCTTTCAAAGCCTGAGGTCCATTCCACAGAGGTCTGGATATTTTAATGTATGGTCTTTACTCTTAAGACTCTCACAATCAGAGCAGCGGTTCTCAAACTGTGAGTTGCGACCCCTTGGACTGTATTAAAGAGTTGCGGCATTAGGAAGGTTGAGAACTACTGTGGTAGAGTAAGACACCCATGTAAGCAAATATTGTAGCACAGTACTGTTAATCTATAGCTAGCTCAGTGGTGGTGGGAAGGAGGGAGTGATCAGTATTGGGTTAGGCAGACAAAGGAGGGTGTGCTTGAGGTGGCTGCTGCACGATCTATAGATAAACGAGCAGGCATTGAATACATCCTAAAGAGAGAAAGTGAGGGTCATTGAAGCTATCAACAAAATAACTAGTTAAATTCTTTTTTTTTTCTAAATATGAAAATTATCTTTAATGTGATGCCTTGCATTTGCATAATTCTTTATAGTTTCCAAAGCTGATTCATCTATATCTCCTCTGAACCTCAAAACTTTGGAAATTATCACTCTAACCTTTTTTTATTTTTTATTTATTTATTTATTTATTTATTTTTATTAAATTATAGCTGTGTACATTGATATGATCATGGGACATCATACACTAGCTTCATAGACCGTTTGACACATTTTCATCACACTGGTTAACATAGCGTTCCTGGCTTTTTCTTAGTTATTGTGCTGAGACATTTACATTCCACATTTACTAAGTTTCACATATACCCTTGTAAGATGCACCGTAGGTGTAATCCCACCAATCCTCCTCCCTCTCCCCTCTCCCTCCCCTCTCTTTCCCCCTTACCCCTATTCTTAGGTTGTAACTGGGTTATAGCTTTCATGTGAAAGCCATAAATTAGTTTCATAGTAGGGCTGAGTACATTGGGTACTTTTTCTCCCATTCTTGAGATACTTTACTAAGAAGAATATGTTCCAGCTCCATCCACGTAAACATGAAAGAGGTAAAGTCTCCATCTTTCTTTAAGGCTGCATAATATTCCATGGTGTACGTATACCACAATTTATTAATCCATTTGTGGATCGATGGGCACTTGGGCTTTTTCCATGACGTAGTGATTATGATTAGGGCTGCAATAAACATTCTGGTACAAATATCTTTGTTATGATGTGATTTTTGGTCTTCTGGGTATATGCCCAGTAGAGGAATTACAGGATTGAATGGCAGATCTATTTTTAGATCTCTAAGTGTTCTCCATATATCTTTGTATGTCTTCTTATAACGACACTGATCCCATGCATGACCCAAGCACTTCCCTAACTCCCACCTCTAAATGCCGTGATGGTGGAGATTTAAGCTCCAATGTGTACACTTCGAAAAGACACAAACCTTCAGTCCATAGTATTTGTCATTTTACAGAAATGGATAATTGGAAAATGTCATTAGCCAAACAAATTGAAAATACAACAAAGAAATGAAAACTGATGAGTGCTTTCTTTCTTGCTCTTGTATTTAATATAAAGAGCAAACACCTTTTCTATTCCTTGAAAAATTACTATCCACCTTTTTTTTTAGTTTGAATTAGCTTACAAAAGTTTATTTTTTGCATATTCAAATGTTATGAGATATTTTGCGCGTTTCTCTAGTGTGACGATTTGGCCTGGATGACTTTTACTAGGGTATGGTCATCATTTTTGTTCCAACCATTTTCTTCATGTCTGTTGTTAAGTTTGCCTTTACTAATTTCCTCTGGTTTCATATCCTGGATCTCCTAAAGGTGACAGTTTTGATATTCCACACGTAGCTCTTTCTATTCATAAAAAAAGAAAAATAATTAGACTATTACAATTTCCATATCATCTTATCCTCTCTTAAAATGTGTACAAATATTTTTGGCATGCCCTATACACAAGCTCACCATCTTTCAAATACTTAGGCCATGAGCGCTCGCCTCTCTTAGCCTTCATTGCTTTAATAGTATATTTGGGGTATTAATTCTTAGTAATAGGGTACTTATAAAGATTAAATAGACATATTTGTAATGCATGTGCCCAAAGTTCATGGCTCCTTAAACAGTGTTTTCTAAGCACCATCCCACCCAAGCATTTATAAATTAAATCACTCATTTAACATTTGACATTCACTGCCTTATATTACTGATAAATGCCACTGTCTATGTTGGGTCACACAACTATATTGTAAAGAAGAGCAAAATGTGTTCTACATATGATTTTGTCTTGTCAAAGAACCTAGGACTTGTTGGGATATAGAATCATATTTAAAAAGCTCCATTGAGTATCCAACCACTCAATAAAATTAACTACATATGAATGCATATTATGACCCTGGTTCCTGAATAATTAGGTCAAGATAAAAATTTGATTTTCACCATTTAAATTTGACAGGAGAAATAATAACCAGCAGAACTATGTCCACAACTGTTTTCTTTTTACTTTCAGGCTAACATGGGAATATGAGTATTAAACAAAACAAGTAATATTTTCTCTGCAGAAGTATTTTTGCTCAGGTGAAGCTAAACAGATTATCTCAGCTTGGAAGGTAGAGAAGTATTTTATGACTGAATGGTTTTGTATAAAAGTCTGAAAGATTCTGATTTTAGATTTTTCTGGCCATGAGCTTTCTAAGATAGTAAATTTCCTGGTAAAAAGGAGTTGTAGAATTATTCACCAGGAAGTCTTAAAAATCTAATGATAGAAGATCTAGGAAAAGATAGGATGTATCAATGAAACCAGATAAAATAATTCAAAATAACTTGAGTATATGTGGGCAATCAGTGTGTGAAAAGACACACTGATAAAAGAATAGTGGGGTATAAATAGTGCTGATTAAATTGGATATTCATTTGAAAGAAAACCCAAGATCACACCATTATACCATATGGAAAAATAATCAGATAGTGATTCCATGAGAATATGAAACACTAAAAAATATGAAAAACTTCAGAAGATATTTAAGCCAATTTACATATAAATGAATGGGTTCAAAGTCTTAAAATATATCACGCAAAACACCAACCAAAAGTAAATAGCTATGTTGATATATTACAAGAGGAGAATTACATAAAGGTAACATAGTTGATTGTCGAAGAACATGTAATAATTCTAAAAGTATATGCACTTAGCAGTGTGGTGAAGTATTAGGTAGTTTCAAAGGTTTTGTCCATTGTAATGTCATGTGTTTTTGTAGCTCCATATCTCAATAAATATTTATTCTACTGTGTCGTGGTATATACTGATCAATAGAGAATTTTGTACTCTATACATTGATGCTGTTCATTTTTTTCTACTTTTAATTTTTTTATTCTTTTCAGCCTATTACTATATGATGTCATTAAGCGATTTTCGGCCAATTTTTCTCTACGAATTCAAATTGAACCAAAG
>CAUYPK010111534.1:0-11780 GCA_963574355.1 Loris lydekkerianus | reverse complement strand
CTCTTTCATGTTTACATGGATGGAACTGGAACATATTCTTCTTAGTAAAGTATCTCAAGAATGGAAGAAAAAGTACCCAATGTACTCAGCCCTACTATGAAACTAATTTAGGGCTTTCACATGAAAGCTGTAACCCAGTTGTGACCTGAGAATGGGGGGAAGGAGGAGAGGGAGGGGACTGAGGGGGGAGGTGGGGTAGAGGGAGGGGGACTGGTGGGATCACACCTGCGGTGCATCTTGCAAGGATGTATGTGATGAAAATGTGTCAAACGGTTTATGAAACTAGTGTATGATGCCCCATGATCATATCAATGTGCACAGCTATGATTTAATTAAAATAATAATAATAATAATTTCAAAAAAGAGAGAATATTTATCTTACTGAGACTTCAAACATATTTTCTGCTTCTTTCTGACCAGCAAACTGATAGTGTACCAATGATATAGTAAAATTACGTTCTTCATCATCAGTGGGTATTCCCACTCTGAGAACCATGTTAAGATTGGAAACCTTATTTAGGGCAGTCAATATGAGCCTTTGATGATACATGTTGAATTTCTATTGGTTGCATACACAATCAATAGGAACACTGTGTCCTGTCAATCATGCATGCGGATAGCTCTTTACAGACCAGTCCCTCTGACACTCACTGACCCTGCCACTCACTAAATTGATTATTTCCATCTCACCCCCACAATCTGGATTTCCATAAGCCTCACGGTGATGACACAACTCAGTTCAGAACCAGCATCTCCTATCAGGCAGGCGTAGAGAGGACATCTGCCACAGCTGCTCGGCTCTGCGAGGGCTTTATCTGCGTGTGTAAGAGAGGATCTGACAGACTTGTATTCATTTGGGTTAGATACTTTTTCTTCAGCATACTTTTGAGATTCATATATACGTTGCATATACTAGTATTTCTTCCTTTTAAAATTGCCAAATAAAATTCAATATATATCATTTCTGTCCATTCATGTGTGTATGGACTGGTGTGTTATTTCCAGTTTTGCACTGTTGATACTAAGCATCTATACACATCTTTTGTGCATATATAAGTTTTTGTTTCTCTTAAAAAAAACGCCAGCGAATACATTTGTTGATTTATATGACAAGGATTTTATATATATATATAATCTTATAAAAATAAAACTGGCAAACTGCTTTTCAAAGTGATTTCTCTATTATATATTCCCAGCAGCAAGGTATGAGTATTTCAATTACCGTGTATTCTCACCAGCACTAGGTACCATAAGTAAGCTTTTCTAATTTTGGTCTTTGTGATGAGTATGTAGTAATGTCTCATTGTGGTTTGGATATAATTTCCTGGATGATTATTGATATTGAGCAATGCTTCAAGTGCTTACTGGCCAAACATACATCTTTTGTGAAGTATTTATTCAAATATTTTGCCCATTGTGGTGGGGAGAATCTTTTCAAAGAACAGAGGCTATTAACTTTGGGGTGCTACAATATATCAATTTATTTTTTCTGGTTTGTGTCCTGTCAAATAAAACTCTATCTAACCCAAAGTCACAAAGATTGACTCACGATTTATTCTAAAATTTGCAGTTTCAGTTTTTATATTCAGGATGGGTATAGATTTTAAATCCATTGTTGCTCATGACCTGAAGTAAAGTGTTGAAGTTCATTTTTCCATAGCAATACCTAGTGTCCCAGACACATCTGTTAAAAAGTCTATCCTCCCCCCCACTGAATTATCCTGATCACTTTTTAGAAAGGCAAGTAAACATAAACATATCAAATTCAAGACATTCTATTCCGTTCTTTCCATCCACACATTCACTGCTACAACTTGATTACTATGGTACAAAACAAGATCTTAAAATCAAGTAGTATAAGCCCTCTGTTCTTTCTCAAAAAAAAAAACAAAAAAAAAAACTATTACAAATCTTTTGCATTCCTCAAAACATTTCAGAATTAGTTTCTCAATTTCTCCCCCCAAAATAAGGCCTGCCAGAATATTGAGATTATATGTAGTATTGAAGGTATAGATCCATATGGCGAGAACTAGTATCTTAATATTGAATCTTCCAATCTATAATCATGGTATATACATATATTTATAGGTTTCTTTCATTTCTCATAACAACATTTTATACTTTTAAATCTGTAGGTCTTATTACTAAACTTGGCCCTAAATATTTCTTTTTATTTTTGGTGATATTAAAAATGGCAGTGGGCTGGGCACAATGGCTCACACCTATAATCCTAGCACTTTGGGAAGCCAGGGAGGGAGGATAGCTTGAGGCCAGGAGTTAGAGACCAGCCTAGATAACACAGCAAGACTCCATTTCTAGAAAAAGAAAAAATAGTAATAATTATCCAGGGATGGTGGCAAATGCCTGTAGATGCAGCTATGTTGGAAGCTATGTAGGAAAAATAAACTTGAGCCCAAGAATTTGAGTCTACAGTTAGCTATGTTAGCTCCACTGGTTGAGCCTGGGCAATAGACTGAGATCTTGTCCCTAAAAAAAAATAATAATTATTATTATGTATATATATATATATATATATATATATATATATATACCAAAAAAACCCATATTTGACATATATGGTTGTATTTGTGTGTTTATATGTATATATACACACACATATACATATATACATATTGTATATAGAGAGAAATCATTTAAAAATTTAAAAGATTGCAAAAGAAATGGATTACTGTTTAAATTTAGTTCACTAAATATTTATTTCTTACATATTAAAATATAGTTGTTTTTATATATTGATCCTGAAACTCTTCTAAACTATAAAACTTATTAGTTTTAATGGCTTCTTGTAGGTATTTCTTTTTTCCTACTGAATCCCGCTTTCCAGGAATAAAGAAAGATTACTTCTTGCTACAAGTTTGCTTGCCTGAGACCTGCCTACTCATGTCCCTCCCGCCCCGCCCTTTCTTCTCTTGTGCACTAAAGTATCCAGTAAAATGTTGTATTAAAGTGGTGGGAAGGATATCCTTATCCTTGCCTTGTTTCCAATCTTACACGAAGAACTAAATCAATCTTTCACCATTAAAGTATACTAGCCTTTATCAAATTGTAGACGTTTTCCTTTATCTCTAGTGTGTTGAAAGATTCTATCATAAGCGGACATTGAATCTTGTCACAATTCTTTAACTTTGTTCCTATTGAGAAGATCCTGCCATTTTGTTTTTTATTCTTTATTTACAGTGAATTGCACTGACTGGTTTTCAAATGTTAAGCTCACTTTGCTGTCCTGGGGTAAACACCACTTGGCCATTACATCACATTATTTTTAGTTATTGCTGGATTTTATTTCCTAATGTTTTGCCAAAGATTTTTGCATATTTTTTCTTAAGGAATATTGTCTATAGTTTTCTTGTCATTTTATGCCTGATTTTCATATTTTAAAAACTATTAATTCTTCAAAGATCTTCCTCCACCCTTCAATTCAAGCACTTTCTTTAAAAGAAAAGCATTTCCTTTTGACTACGAGAGCAAATACAAAAGAAATCATTTCACAAAAATTAATTCACAAGTTTGTTTTGTTCCAACAAATTTAGAGTTTATATTAATAACATATACCTACATTTTCTGCTTGTAACTTAGAAGTGAGAAATCAAAATAGTGAGGAAGTGGGAAGAGAAGTGCTGATTCTTTCCTAATGTGAATGATTTGTTATCTAAGCATTTAAAATATTTTGTTTTTTGTTTGTTTGTTTGTTTGTTTATAGACAGAGTCTCACTCCCTCGCCCTGGGTAGAGTGCAGTGGCGTCACAGCTCACAGCAACCTCTAGCTCTTGGTCTTAGGCGATTCTCTTGCCTCAGCCTCCCGAGTAGCTGGGACTACAGGCACCCGCCACGGCTAAAGGTCCCTGTCTATTTTTTGTTGCAGTTTGGCCAGGGCCGGTTTCAAACCCGCCACCCTCGATATATGGGGCTGGTGCCCTACTCATTGAGCCACAGGCACCACCCTAAAAATTTTTTTTTATTATGTGTATAGCTTTATATAGAGAGATATATAAATACAGTAGATACAGGTACTCTTGAATGTTCTCCAATTGAGACTGACATTCTATGAAAGAAAACAATACTAGCTATTGTGCCCAGGAGGATGTGAGTTTGATTTCTTTCGTATACCCTTGTGAGTTGTATGAAGTACAGAGAAGCATCCAAATTGCTTACTCTCCCAAACAGAACCGTGTAACTTTTATTCCTCATTGATTTTCCTTTCTCTGTTATTGCAGTCTAGAGTGGGAAACACAGTGGTGTGCCAGCACGGGGCAGTGCAGCCCTGCACCCACAGTGATACCCATTAACATGGCAAGCCCCCCTAATAAGTACATAAGGTGGAGGCCTTGGGGTACCATTCAAATACAGTCTTCCTAGAGCAACACCTTTCCAACTCTGAAAAAGGCCTTTTTTTGAGGGGTGTGACACTCAGATAAGGCGATCATAACTGTAAACAGGCCATACTCTAGAGAACTGACAATGCTTTTAAAAAATCCAATTACATGCTTTTATTTGCCGTTAGTACAAACAGAAAAATAACAAGCCAACTTATTTCATCCCCACTGTGATTTCCTCAAGGCTAATTAAAGTGCACTCTGCTGATGCCTAAATTGTTCAACTCCAGGCAATCCAGAGATTTAAAGGGACACACACCCAATCAATGCCTGGCTGTCAGTAAGTGGGATTGTGTTTGGAAATGGGAACAATAAAGTTCTTCATTAACATGAATACTGCAAAGTCCTTGCAAAAAAAAAAAAAAAAATGAACTAAGAAATTTACTGCCATAGATTAATGGACTGGACTTCATCGTTCTACAGAAAGAATTGATAAGTGATCAATGTTTTTTCACACATATGGCATAATCAATATGAATTTGGGGAAGAGATAGAAAGACATTAATAATGCACATTTTATGTATGGGTCTGTTCCTAAAGATTAAGGGCTCTATAAATCACACAAAAGCTAGGTATCACTAGAGTACAAATAAAAAATTGTTTTAAGAAATATAGTATTTAAATTTAAAATCAGGAAAAATATGCTTACATCATTTTAGGTGGCTGTAAACTGATTTTTAAACATTTGTGAGGTTTTTATTTCATTGTAAGGTTTTTAGAGGATGTTGCTAGTTGTTTTTTTCCCTCCAGTCATTTTGCTTATCACTTTGTTAATCACTCCAAGTAATACCAAAGAAAAAAAGTATTCATGTTTGTAAATTACACAGAACTATTTTCAGGAAAATAAAAACTTAGCAATGCCCTAAGGCACACAGTTAGGATACCTTGATTCCATTATGGAGAAGTTTTCTTTTTCCTTCTCCACTTTCAGTATTGGGGATCAAAATTTATGGATAAACCCTTATGTTAACATAACGTTCACACCTTCCAGGGTCTTGTCAGAGATTATAATCTTAATCTCACCTGCTCTCGAACCTTGGATATGAGAAATACAAATCTGGCGCCCAGAATTTACTCTGTGTTTTAAAACGTTAACCCTGTATTAGACCGCATCCTCACAGAAAAGGAAATTCAAACTGTGTTGTTTTGTGTTTCTTGGAGACCTGCTTTTACTGAAAGGGTTTCATAGTGTGACATACGCTTGCAATGAGGGGTAGCCTTCTCAATGAAGGCTTGTGGGAGAAATTTCATTCTTTCCAGTAGCAAGAAAAGCTAATTTTCTCCTGAGAAAATCTTTTATGTTTGTTGTAAGGACATTCTCACTGTTCATAGTTTATGAGTAATATGTGAAGGATATTAGGTGAATTTTTTATTTCAACCTTATCCCTAGGTTTATGTTTTTTCCACCATAATTACCAGTTGCTATTATTGTTGATTTTATTCAATTTGTAAATGTTTTTATAAGTTGACTCATTTTATTACTGTAATAATGCTAAGGATAATTGAATAAAATAAGAATAGTTTTTTTTTTTTAAATATTTACATATAGAAACAAGCCACGAGTTTTTTAAAGTGTTTTTTAGTGTTATACTGTAACATTATTATAATATTGTTAAATTAATATAAACTTATTATAATATTGTTATGTATTTTCAAAACATATAATTATTTAAATATAAGATTTATTTCCAAAGGAAATTGTTGAAATCCTTCATTCAGAGATCTTCAGTGAATGAGACTAACTTAGAAAAATGGTCTTGGGTTATTAATTCAGAGTTTCACTCATAACCTTGACTCAATTTGGGCAGAAAAGAAGTTTGTCAACAAAATACATGTACCCCATAATGTCCTGAAATTTTAAGAACAGGAAAAAAAGTAAATAAATACTATAAAAAAACAAAAACAAACCCAAAAGATAAAATAGCATTTAGTTAGAAGTTACATATGAGCTTCTAAATATGTTTTGTGAAAATATTTAAAACAATACATAAACAGAACAACTTAAATCTACATAGAAAACATGAGTGTCATATAATATTATGGGAAATAGTTCATTTCTTTAGAGTTGATGGAACTTAATTCAAAATTACAGTGTTGCCTCACACAATCTGTTGATATTTGAAAGCTAATCCATTTTCTCTCCACTCCCACCAACTAACAGTCATTAAAAAAAATAGTGCTTCATGGCCAGGTGCACTTGCTCACATCTGTAATCCCAGTACTTTGGAAGGCCAACTGGGAGGATCACTTGAGCCTAGGAGTTGGAAACCAGCCTGAGCAACATAAATCTCTACAAAAAAATTAAAAAATTAGCTGAACATGGTGAAATGAGCTTATAGTCCCAGCAACTCAGTAGGCTGAGGGAGGAGGATTACTTGAGCCCACAAGCTTGAGGTTGCAATAAGCTATAATTGTGCCATCTCACTGGGTCACAGAGCAAGTCCCTGTCTCAAAAAATCCCCCCCCCCAAAAAAAAAAAAAAGAAAGAGATACTACATTTGTATCTACTGAAGTGGACATTTCTGTCTGAGACATGGGCTTTTATTTTTGAGAAAAGCCTTTACCTCCCTTTCAGTATGTGATTAGAGGTTTCTATATCTAGAACTATGTTTCAGTGAAGACAAATGGCGGTGGCTTAATGCATCCAGCAATGTGTATAACTCTTACCAGTAAAGCTATGTCTTCAGGAGGGGAAGACAGAAAGCCTGGATAATAATGCATTCTGGTACTTAATTTATACAAGGCAAGAGGGAGTGAGACAAAGGATCTATTTCTTAATTTATTTTTTGCTGCTTTCATAGATTATCTGAAACTGGGTAATTTATAAGCAATAGAACTTGCTTTTCTCACAGTTCTGGAGGCTGGGAAATCCAAAACCAAGAGGCCACATCTGACAAGGGCCTTCTTCCTGCTTTATAATGTGGCAGAAGGCATCATCACATGGGCAAGAAAGAGAGGGAAGGAGGCTGAACTTGTCCTTTCATAAGAAAACCAGCCGCTGGACAATGACATTAATCCATTCAAAAGGGCAGAGCTCTCGTGCTCAATTAAAGGTTCCACCTCTTAACACTGATGAATTAGGGATTAACTTTCTATCACATGAACTTTATGGGTTCAATATGAAAGATGATTCATCAGAACAGGATTATTAGGTCAAAGAATAAAGATAGTAGATTCTCAGAAGAAGATTCAAACATCATTTGTGGGAAAGTGAGGCAGACTCACCTTCATTCCTTGGCAAACACTGCATTAAATCATAAACAAACCACAATAGCAATAGTAATAAAATTAGCATATCATTTTTGTTTAACTAGAAAGAAAATGGAAGGGCATTCCAAAGATTCAAATATTAAAAGAGACTTCTGAATTAAGAATCCAGAAGAATGAATTCCAGGAAGTAATACAGTATGTGTTTAAACCGGTTTGGTTCCTGTGTCAAACCTTGTCCAACATAATAGTGTTCGTGTTCTGTTCCAATGTTGGAAGACCTCTAACATGTCACAGCTCAAGGAAGTATGCGAACCTGAGGGAGCAAGGTGAAGAATGTTAATATGTTGATAAGGAATGCAAAGAACCTTATGTACCAGGAGGAAATGTGGCTATATGTGAGAGCACAGTAGGTTTCAAAGGAAGGATTCAAGTGCTATAATCCAAAGAAACCTACAAAGTGAGGCCTATGAATTATTTGCCTGTATGATTCGTAGAATGGTTGTGTGTTTTCTCAAATTCTCTATTACGGCAATTCAACAACAGAAATTCTTATTCATCCTGATCTGCCATTTACATCTCCAATAGACATTCATTTGCCACAAACTGTTTTGAGTGTGGACTGGGAGCTGCCGTCAGTGTGTAGCTTCAGGAGGGGAGTACTTCGAAAGTGACTGTGGTGACATTCAGCAATGAGGTATGTAGCCCTTATTCTAGGACAAGTTTGTGAACTTAATTGTCATACCTCATACACAGGTACTTTTGAGCAAGCCAGAGATGTGGTGGAGGACTGGGCTGACAACACACCTGCAGAACCCTCTGCTGGCAGGTGTCCCCCTGGCCAAAGCCTTTACAGGCAGTGTTGCAGTCCTTCTTCTGCTGGAGGGTTAGCACATGGTCCAGGACCAGGGCCAGCAGGTTAAACAGAGAGTCCCCTTGACTTTACAGAGAGTCAGCAGGCTATTCTTGCTAAAGTCCACATTTGCATCCTACCTCATCCCAGGTCACAGGAATCCTGAATTAGACCTCTTCAAATTCTAAAAGACTAAATCCCAACTCAAACAAGCTTAAGCAAAAGAGTAGTATATTGGGGTTCTTTTCTAGGAAGTGCAAGGTATGAGTAGATATTGGGCTCAAACTCCACCCTGAGGAGACCGTCTCTCTCCACTTCCTTGGCTCTGCTAACTTCATTCTCAGGAAATCTCCAGGCTCGCTTGATCCTCTCTGTGCCCAAACTCAAATGGGACATTTTCTTTCTCATTCCTTATCCACCTTAATCCCTGAAAATGCCTCTGAATGTCCCTACCCAAGTCACATGCTGACCCATGGCCCTCTCACTGGTTCTCTGACCAACAGAGGACCCGTCTCCACCCTGTGCAGCAGAGGTGTTTGGTCACCCTTGGTTGGCAGCCCCACCCACCACACAGGGTGGAGAGGGGGCGGTACTCAAAGAGGCTGGTGGAGACCAAAGCATGGCAAATGTCCCCTGCTACAGTGCTACTGCCCATGCAGCCCAGACACCAGGAGCCTCAGCATCTCTCGGGAGCTAGTTAAAAATGCAGACTCCCCGGTCCTGCCCCAGACCTCCTGATTTAGAATCCCTGGGACTGGAGCCCAGAGCCTGTATTTCAATGAGACTCCCTGTGGTTCTGATGCATGCTAAAGTCTGTGCACACTTTTCCCCACCAGTCAGATGTCACAAGCTGAAGAGTGGCAGTTCTCCAATGAGAAGTCGCACCTGGAACCAACATAAGGAGTCTCAAAACAAGGATCCTACAGCCTTTATAAAGGCTTTTCCATAACCCTGTGATCACTCAGGGGCCCTGCTCTGTGTCAGGCTCTGAACTGGATTCTGCAGATCCAGAAACAGATCTTGAGTTCCCTTAGTCATCCTGAGCCAGAGGTTTGTGCCATAATAAGTAACACTTATTATGGAAAATAGTCCTCTAGGAAGTAAACAGTGATGTGGATGAAAGTTTCTATATAAAACCTGGTAGTGTTACTCATCATGGAAAAGAATGACGGCAATCAGAATATGCAATGATAGGAAAATGGTTAAATGAATTGTAACTCATTTATAGGCTCTGTCTCACTTTCCGCCTCCCAGAGCCCTCTCTATTACTTACCCACGGCTCTGTAGGGAATTACCCACAGACCTTGCTGCTTAGAACACCACTTCTGATTATATCACAGCTGCTGTGTCAGGAATTCGGGAGCAGCTCAGCTGGACCCCTTGGCTCCAGTTCTCTGACAAGCCAGTCATCTCAAGACTCACTGAGGGCAGGATCAGCTTCCAGGCTCGCTGTCTCCGTGGCTGTAGGCCAGAGGCCTCCTTCAGTTCCTTATCATGCAGGTCTCTCCACTGAGCTAAGGTTCAAACCATGATAGCTTGTGTCATCAGAGCAAGCAAAGGGCAAGAAAGAGTGTGAGCAGGATGGAAGTCACAATCCTTTAGAACCTGAACTTGGAAGGGACATCCCATCATTTTTGCCAAATTCTATTCACCAGAAGCACCTGCTGGTGGCTGCCCACCCTGGGAAAATCCTTGCAGGCAGTGTCACAGTTCCTTCCTGGGACTAAGGGTGAGCCCACTGGCTTCTGGAGCCATGTTAGCAGATTACACTTGGGATCCACATGAGCTTACAGAGACCCCTAGATCCAGCCCACAAAAAAGAAATGGAGATTCTAGAAGGGTGTGAATACCAGTAGGAGGGATCATGGGAGCCACGCAGGCAGCTGCTTCACCTCAGTTGTCAGCCAGAGGCCAGCAGGGGAAGCTCACCCAACCTTGCCCACCACCTTCAGCCATGCTTAGAGAACAAAGCAGAATCTAAGTTGGTTTTCATGGAACCCGAGGCCAAAGAGCATGGGGTAGCAGCAGATACACACAGTGAAGAAAGAAGCAAGCATTTAGAAAGAGGGTCTTGTGTAAACACAGACCAGAGATCACAAATACTGGGCACAGATTCAGCAGCTGGAGGAAATGCAGGTCCCAGACTTGAGGTTAAAACTCCCAAGAACTGGCCAGGCACATGGCTCACACCTATAATCTCAAGACTTTGGGAAGCTGAGGCAAAGAGGATTGCTTGAGGCCAGGACTTCCAGACCAGCTTAGCAACATAGCAAGACCCTGTCTCTGCAAAATCAACATTTAGCCAGGAGTGATGGTGCATGCCATAGTCCCACTACTGGGGAGGCAGAGGGAGGAGGATGGACTGCAGTGAGCTATGATAGTGCCACTGCACTGCAGCCTGGGCAACCAACAGGACCTGATCTGTGAACAACACAAAGTTACTAGAAATAGGGGCTCAGCCAGGGCCAGAAATGACTTTTTCATAGAATTCAACAAAGAAAGAAAGCAGACACTCAGCAAGGAGCTACTCAGAGGCTCTGTGGTGCCCACCAGAGCTCGTTTCCAGTTAGGGACCCCCTTGCTCCCCCATCCCACACTGCCCACCGGGAGTGTTGCCACTGATGGTACACAGTGGCCCCTTTTCTAGAGAGTTGTCCTCAAATATCACGAGCCAACTGTCCCAGAATGTTGCATGCACACCCCCACCCAGAGGCGACCCCTCCTGGCAAGGGGACAGTACCCTAGTGTGAGTCTAGACCACCCAGACCTCTGTCCTCGCTCAGCTCCTTGTGCTCAGCTGCTCCCTCCAGAAATCACACACATCCAAATCCATCTCAAGCTCCAGGAAAACTGAAGTAAGACAGTGAGGAAAGAAGACACCAGGTGCTGTGGAAATGGCTGGTCCTTCAGGACGGAGGCCTAGTGCTGGAACACTTGCTCACTACGATTGATAAAGGCCACTACCCAGCACCAGGGCTCAGTGCGGGGAAAGGCACAGAGCGGTCCCTGAGGAGTCCTTGTTACTGATCAGTGAATTGGCATTATAATCTCGGGTAGGAAAAAAGGACAGAGAGCTGCTCAAGAATGGTGCCACCCTTCTTAGCAGTCCCGAGGTGGTAGATAAGGGGACTGATGGATTCCAGAGCAACCCTGGGTGGAACAGCCAGTGGCTGCCTAGAGCATCTTGGCAATATGCTCCTCACCTTCAGATCAGGAAAAAAACCAAAGCCATAATCAGGAGAATAGATCAGCAATATATGACCCCAGTGCAGGAGAGAAGGCCCACGTCTGCCTGCTTTGAATCAGCCATGTCTGCCTGTAGACGT
>CAUYPK010111532.1:0-33681 GCA_963574355.1 Loris lydekkerianus | reverse complement strand
AAAGTTTTAAAGTTGTTGTTGCTAGTTTACAGTTTTTCTTTAGCAATAAATATTGAAAAGCATTTAACCTACTGATTCCTCAATTATTGTAATTGTTTTGGGTATATATTTTTATTTTTGAAATTTACCAGTGGCTGCTGAAACACCTCGGCTTATACTCGAGTCACTAAGTTTTCCCAGTTTTTAGGGTAAAATTAAGGGGGTAGGCTTATACTCGGGTTGGCTTATACTTGAGTATATACGGTATATACAGAGGGTGCCAAATAAATGTATTAAGAAAGGAATAAACTGTGTTAAGTTTGTAATACTCAAGTCACCTTTGACTTCTGCAATTACAAGAGATACAAGACACAACATACAAGATAACAAATGTTACTGATATACATTGAGTATTACAATTTTAATACAGTTTTTTTCTTTCTTAAAATATGTATATATTTTTTGGTACCCCCTGTATGTATATTTTATAATTACATATAGTAAAATGCACATGCAAGTATTCAAGTGGATGAGTTTTGAAAATTATAAAGAACTGTTTAACCGTCATCCCATTATTAACATGATATGTTAATAGGATATCTCTATTACTCGAATGGTTCCCTCATGCCCCAATCTGGTCGATCTCTGCTCCTCCATCAACCCCAGAGAAAACTATTTTCTGATTTCTATTACCATTGATTTGTTTTGCCTGTCCTTAGGATTTCTATAAATGGAATAATATACTGTCTTCTCTATTATGCGTATCTTCTTTTGCTTAACATGATTTTATCAGATTCACTCATTTATCAGATTCAATTAATTTATGAATTACTTGTTACACCAGCAATTCATCTCTCTTTTTTGCTAAGTGGTATTATTGCATGGTATGAATCTATCATAATTTATTTATCTATTCTCCTATGGATGGACATTTGGGTTATAAAGTTTTTGCCTGTTCTTATAATATTGCTATGAACATTTTTATGCAAATCTTTTTGCAGGTGTGTGTATTCCTTTATTTTGGTCATATACCTAGGAGTAGAGTTACTAGGTATTTAGGTAGATGTGTTTAACTTTATAAGGACCTGGAAAATAGTGCCCCCGAATGTTTATACTGTTATTCACTCCTACCAGCAAGGAACAAGAGTGCCTCTCCAGCATTTGTTACCAGTTTTAAAGTTTTAAACCATCTAGTTGGTGCAAAATAGTATCTCATTGTGGTTTTAATTTGTATTGCTCTGATAACCAATGATGTTAAGCTTCTTTTTCTATGTTTATTGGCTATATATTTATTTTGTGAAGAGTTTATTCAAATTTTTGCCCATTTTAATTAGGTTGCTTTTAAAAATTTTTAGTTTGTAAGGGTTCTTTATATATTCATTGTTTCCACATGAATATACAGTTCTGTCAGCACCATTTATTGAAAAAACTGTTCTCACTGAAGAATCACTCAACTCCCCTGGGCTCCCCCAGCATTGAGTTTATCCACTGAGTACAGAACTTGTCATAGTCTGACTTTTATTGAAATTATATGCCTGCGGGGAACAAAACTTTTCTCATTGAATTGGCTTGGCATCTTGATAAAAAAATCAATTGATATTGTGTGGATCTATTTCTGAACACTCTATTTTGCTCCATTGATCTGTTTGTTTCTTCTCACGTCAATACCACACTGTTTTGATCACTACAGTTTTTTAATGAGCCTTGAAATCAAGTAATATAAATCTTCCAACTTTGTCTTTTTCAAAATTATTTATTTTGGCCATTCTAGGACTTTCCCTTTACATATACATTTCAGAACCAACTTGTCAGCTAGATTTTGATTGGAATATCTTCTTAACCCTAAATTAATTTGGAGGAATGGATATCACACTATTGCCTTCTTGAACCCATGAACCTGATGGATGTGTCCATGTACATAAGTCTTTAATTGTTCTAAGGAGTGCTTTGTAGTTTTCAGTGTAGAAGTCTTGTTTATTTTTCATTAGATTTATACCTGAATATTTCTAAAAATTGTTGCAAATAGTATTGTTTTCTAAATTTTCATTTTCCATCATTTATTGCTAATGTATAGTAATATAACTGATTTTTATATATATCCTGAAAACTTAAATTTTTTAGGTTCCATAGAGTTTTCTATACACATAGTCTATGTGTGGCTAACTATAGTTTTAATACTTTCTTTCCAATCTATGTTTTATGTTTCTTATTGAGCCTTATTGCACTACTAGGATCTCTAGTAAAATGTTGAGTGAAAGTGGTAGGAACACTTTGCTTTGTTCTTGTTCTTATAAGAAGACCATTTCAAATATGATATCAACAGTAAGGGTTTTTATTTTTTTTTTGCATTCCCTTGATTAGATTGAGAAAGTTTCATTTTTCTTCACTTCCATTCCCCCTGTAATAAATGGTTGTTAAATTTTGTCTAATACTTTTTATCTTCTATTGAGTTGACCACATGATTTTTCTCTCTGTGAATATGGTGAATTAATTAAATTGATTAATTCACTAATGTTAAACCATTCCTGTTTCTTCCAGAACAAACTTCACTTTATCATAATGTGTTATCCTATTTAGATATTTCTAACATTTTGTTAAGGATTTTTATATATATGATCATGACTAATTTTCATAATGTATTTTTCTGGTTTCTTTATCAGGTAATTCTGGCTTGAAAAATGGGTTGAAATAGTATTCCCTTTTAATCTGTTTTCTAGAAGAACTTATATTAATTTGGTATATCTTACTTACATGTTTCATAGAAATTTCTGGTGAAGTTATTTTGATCTGGAGTTTTTTGTGTGAGAAAATTTTTGATAATGATTAAATAAAAACACAGATATGGGCCAATTAATTTTCTAATTCCCCTTGTTCAGTTTTATACATTTATGTTAGTTTTTCACATTTGTTAGCATAAAGTTACCTGAAATACCACCTATTATCCTTTTAATGTCTGTCTGACCTGGAGTGATATTTTTCTTCATTTCTTCTGTTGGTAATTTGTTTTCTCTCTTTTAACACATTGATCTTGTTAGTATTTTATAAATTACTATTCTGATCAAAGAACAAACTTTTATAATTTTCTCTATTTTGTCCAATCTGTTTCTTTATGTTTTTTTAATTTACTTTTTTCTACTTAGTAGTTTGATCTTTTTTCTAATTTTTTAATATTTGAGATTAGATTATTGATTTTTACCTTACTTTTTTTCTAATATAAGCATCTAAATCTATACATTTTCCTATAAGCATTACTTTAACTGCATCCCATGTATGTATGTCACATTTTCATTATTATTTAGTTTAAAATATTTTCTAACTTTTTCCTATGATTCTCTTTTTAACTTATGAGATATATACAATACACTGCTTAATTTCCAAATATCTGGGGGGAAATCTCTAGACATCTTGTTATTGATATTTTAATGTAATATGGTAGTGACCAAAGGATATACTCTGCATTATTTTGCTTCTTTGCAATTCACTGAGATTCATTTTATGGTGCATCTTGTCACTCCTGGTTAATATTCTATACCCACTTAAAAAGAATGTATACATTACAGTTGTGAGATGTAGTGTTCTATAAGCACCAATTAGGTAATTTGATTGGTAGTGTTGTTCAAATCTTCTGTATCTTTATTCACTTTTTGTGGTCTATAGCTTCCTTCATTTTCTGAGAGAAGAATATTTCTCCAACTGTAATTGTGAATTTGTGTATTCTCTCTTTAGTTTTGTAATTTTTGTCTTTGTATAATTTGAAGCTATGTGGTTAGATACATATACATTTGGAATTATGTCTTCCTGATAAATTGACTCTTTGATTATTACAAAATGTCCTGTTTACATTTGAAAACATTTCTTCTATTTACTTTGTCTGTGATTCATATGGCCACACCAGATTTTCTATGTGTAGTGTTTGCAAGATATATGTTTTTAAACCTTTGCTTTTAATCTCTCAGTTATTGGATTTGAAACATATTTCTTACAAACACCATATAGTTGGGTTTGGTTTTTATGCAGTATGATTATCTTTGCCTTTTAATTGGCAAGTCATCCATGTATATTTCATGTAATCATTGATATGATTAGCTAAAATCTATAATCTTGGTATTTTTTTTAAAGATATGGCTCCTGCTTTCTTTTGAGTGAATTAAATACTTGGAAGCATTCCATTTTATTGCTTCTATTATATTTTTCTTTATATCTAACTGTGTGTGTGTGTGTGTGTGTGTGTGTGTGTGTGTGTGTGTGTTTTTACTGATTTTTCCAGAGAAGAATTTTCAACTTTGGTACTATTGCCATATAATTCTTTGCCATGAGGGGTGTTGCATGCATAGTAGAATATTTAGCAGTATCCTTGGTCTCTACTCACTAGGTGCCAGTAGCATCTCCTATCCCCAGTTGTAAAAACCAAAAATATCCAGAATTTGCCAAATATCTCTTGGGGGTGAAATTGCCCCAGTTGAGAACTACTAGCCTAAAGATTACAATATTCATCTTTACCTTATAACATTTTACCTTCAAATATTATACCTTTTCATAAACAATATAATAACTTGTAACTTATCCCTTTTCAATCTTGGTGCTTTTGTTATCATATACTTAACTTCTTTTTTTAATTTTTATTGTTGGGGATTCATTGAGGGTACAAGAAACCAGGTGACACTGATTGCATTTGTTAGGTGAAGTCCCTCTTACAATCCTGTCTTGCCCCCAAAATGTGTGTTACACACCAAGAACCCACCTCCTTCCCTCCCATATACTTTTAATTATGCTATGAATCCCATAATGCATTGTTATCAATTTGCCTTTGTTAGTTTTTCAGGGAAACAAATATGTGTAAATATGCAATTTTCCTTTTCTTTGGGTACCTTTAACATGCATTCTCCTCCTCTTCTGGTTTCTATTCTTTGAGAGATCTATCTATCCTGCTGCCCTGACCCATTTTTGAATGCTCACTGCAACACACTTGGTAAAGGCCTCGAGGGACTTGCAGAGGATTCTTTTGGGTCCTTTGTTTACCCCATGGTTTTGAAGGGTGCTCCTGAGCACTCAGTGAAGTCCTGGCATGCCTCAAAGGTTTTTTTCAGTTCTCCTGGGCCTACCTTCAGCCATCAATCAGCCCCTGCCTTGTACTAGAGCAGTGGTTCTCAACCTTCCTAATGCCATGATGTCCCATAGGTTGAGAACCACTGTAGTAGAAGAAGTCTCCATGCAACCCCAGGGAATCTTTGTCAGCTCTGCTGCTCTGCCCAGATCTTTGGCACACTATCCTGAAGCACTTGGGGAAGGCTTGTGGGACAGGGTTGGTTGGTAGAAGCCGACTTACTCTGAATTTCTGCTCTATTGCTGTACCTTATACCCAGTGTTAACAGTTCATTGAAAGTTCAGCTGGTTTCTCTTTTTCTTGTTTATGGTGAATTTTTCCTCTTCTCTTCTAGAAAGAGTTTGCCATTTTCTAGTTAGTTCATTTCTTTTTTTTTTTTAATGCCATTGTTTTTCTGATAGTTTTCCAAAAAAACTATGATTTTATAGTTGATTTTGTTTGATCACTGTGGGAATGATGTCTGTGCTGATTTTCTGCATCCTAATTGGAACTGCACCAAACTTTTTAACAAATACCCAGAACCATGAGTATTATTTCAATCTAGTTCTTGCAGAAAAGCCCTGCCAAACTTTCAACATCAGTGACTTGTCATTTACTCTCCTACACACCCTTTACCTACCCCATCTGTCACCCAGTGCTGAGTCTGTGATACTCGTAGAACAGTGCAAGACTAAGCGTTTGTGATAGATTCAAAGAATTCTCTCCTCAAGAACAATAGCATGGTTATTAAAGAAAATAGTCCGGGGAAGTGCAGCTGATGTTCTTGTCAGGACTGGGTGCCCTCTAATTTGTGGGTTTCATGACTTGAGAAAGAATAAAAATGTCGAGCCTGTGACACAGCCTGCCCAGGACTTGTTACAGCAGCTAATGTTTCCTGGTCATTACATTTTTCATGTTCTATTTCAGGCTGTTCCCAGTAGGCAGGATGGGTTACAACAGAAGTGGGTAAAACAAGAATTTTAAAATATATTCTGCAGGGCTGATAGTGATGAAGTGAGGTAATGTCTATGAAATGGGTGGCCTGTCATAGGTGCTTAATAAATACAGCCTTTTATTACATTTAGTTAGAAGAAAGGGCCCTCAGAACGGAGGATGAGTTTCCTATTTTCATGTAGCGGCTATATGGGATTATTCAGAACTTGAGTAGAAAGTAGCCCAGATTAAACTTGGCCATACTGGGTTCAAACCTGGATAGAGAGCTGGGGGTGTGCCAACAGAAATCTATTTTTGTTATCTACCATAAAGTGTCCTATAAAATGTCACCCGAAGAGGAGGAGGAGTCAGGTGTATAACCTTGGTCCAATAGCAGAGTCCCAGGCCTTGAGGGCAACTCTGATCCTGCCTCTTCCTTTTTATTTCTCCTCTGCTTCAGCTCTTTGAACGTATGTCTTTGTCCTGGGAAGAAAGGATGCTGTGTGTACAAATTGTTCTTTTTCCCCCCATTTATCTAAAATCATTCAGTGATGCTGAGTCTAAGTCCATACAGCTTTAGAGCCAGTGCCATGGACTGTGACATAAGAGGAGAGAGGGGTTCTCCCACTTGGCAGGGGGAAGCCGAGGGCACTGGCTGTCTCAGCACAAGGGTCTTGGCTGAGTAGTTGATGTCCGTGGGTACAGGCCATATTTAGGTATTCTCCTTTCTCTGGGCCTGATCTTCACCATTCTGGTTTTTTGTTTTTAAGGTAGGTTTTCTCTCAGTTGCCCAGGTTAGAGTGCAGTGGTATAATCATAGCTCACTGTAACCTCAAACTCCCAGACTCAGGTGATATTCCTGCCTCAGCCTCCTAGGTAGCTGGGAGTATAGGCATCTGCTACCAGGCCTAGCTAATTTTTCTGCTTTTCTGTAGAGACAGAAAAGCACTATGTTGCTCAGGCTGGTCTTGAACCACTGGCCCCAAGCAAGTCTCCTGCCTCAGTTTCCCAAAGTGCTGGGATTATAGGCATTAGCCACTGCACCTAGCATATGTATTCTATTTTTCTTAATGTTAATGAGATGGTAATCTTGGGCCACAAAAGAGATTGATAAAGAGTCTTACCCAGGTTTTATTCATGACCGAATTTAATGCTTAAGCTGTATTTCTTTTCTTCTTCTTTTTTTTGAGACAGAGTTTCACTATGTGAGCCCTAGTAGAGTGCTGTGGTGTCACAGCTCACAGCAACCTCAAACTCTTGGCAATCTCTTCAGCAATCCTCTTGCCTCAGACTCCCAAGTAGTTGGGACCACAGGTGCCTGCATAAGCTATATTTCAATGGAATCTGCTTGATGGAACTCTTAGGCCCCAGAGCTGATGACTAGATTAAGACAAGGGAAATGTTCTTATGACTGAGTCTCTTTTGCCTGAAGCTGCCCCTCTAGCAAAGAGGGACTTTTGCTGAACTTTGTCATTATTTGCTTTGATGCAGAAGTTGTGGAACCAAGGTGCAATTCGATTAGACTTCTTTTTGCTTTATTTGTGGGCATAGAGACAAATTTCTCTTTAATCTGTTTATGGAGACAAATGTTTCAGAAGAGCAAACACTGAAGCTCTGACAGCAGATGAGGTGGGTTTGGTGGACAGCAGCTCCTTTCCTTCAATGCAGATGTGTGGAGCTCTTGGAGGGGAAAAGGCGTCCCTTCCCTTTATTAACCCCTGCCCCAACTCTGTGCCCATCAGCAGTGCCAGGTGTTTCAGGACCCAGTGGGGTGGGGAGTTTCCTGAGGCTCCTCCATGGCAGATGGTGCCAGCGTCTTCATAGGCATCAGCATCAGGGTCTTGGTGGGGACTGACACTGGAACATTATTAGGTACAGCATAAAGCTGTGCAGTGGCAAGTGGCAGTGGCTTTGGGAGCATCAGGGGAAAGACTCATTCACCTTGCTGGTGAATGCTGACAGCATGGTGACAGGGGGCATCGTCACACAGGACTTGCTGCCCAGCAGAGGCTGAAGAGCTGATGATGGACAGCACAGCAGGGGAAAGTGCCCCAGTGGGCACTGTGGGGTGGGCAGAACTCGCTCATCTGCCTACGTGTGGTCTTCCTGCCCCATGGGCACGGAGTGGAAACTTTGAAAGGGAAGGGGGTTATTAATTTCCTGGGGCTGATGTAACAAATTGCCACAAACTGGCTTAAAACAACAGACATGTATTTTCTTACAGTTTGTAGGCCAGAAGCCTGAAGTCAAGGTGTTGACAAAGCTTCCCTCCCTCCGAAGGGGACAGCGTGTTCCCTGCCTCTCCCAGCTTTGGTGGCTGTTCGCGTTGCTTGTGGCTGCGTCACCCAGTCTCTGCCTTCATCTTCACTTGGTCTGCTCTGTGTTCCAAATCTCCCTCTGCCTCTTTCTTTTATTCCCATATCCCTCTCCTTTTTTTTCTTTTGTGGTAAAAACAGATAGTAAGAAATCTACCCTTGTAACAAAATTTTAAACGTATAGCACCGTATTGTTAACCATAAGCGTCAGGATGCACAACAGATCTCTAGAACTTCCCCATCTGGCACAACTGAAACTTTATACCTCTTGAATAGCCATGTCCTGTTCTCCTCTGGCCCCTGCTGATCACCATTCTATTTCTGCTTTTTTCTTATAAAGATAGTTGACCTTGCCCCCTCATGTAAATGTGCAGTGAAATGCCACTGTCCTCACCAGAGGAAAGACCTCCTTATAAGGAGGTCTTTCTTCACTTCTGATCAGAGCCATTTGTCAGTTTCCATGAAGCTTCAAGGCTCCTCCTTTACCAGATAATTAACATGTAATTATACTAGCGTGTGTCTGTGTGTTTGATGACTGTGGAACACGACTCGGGGTTCTAGCACCTCCCCACATCCGCGAGCTCATTGCCTAATTTCCCCTTGTGCCTTGCTGTCATCTGGTGACACGTGCATTTTCCCACCTGGACCAGCGAGCTGATGGAAAAAAGAGAACAGTTCCGGAGTTACAACCCGGATCGGTTGTTGCTGGGCCACTTGGCTTTGCTGTGGGACTCTGGGCATGTCACTGATCTTCCATCTGCTTGTCTCGAGAAGGGCGATAATTCCTATTTATAGGATTGTGGTGGGGATTAAAAGACAAAGTGCACTCATGGCACCTGGTTTAGTAGAGTAGTTCCCTTTATCCTTTATTTCCTCTCTCCATTTAGGTGTCTTGAGAAATCACCTTCCTGTCCCCCCCAAAACAAAACTCACTTCTAGTATTTGAGTTCTGAAGACAAACACACAAATTGTACAGCAGTGACCAATTTTGTGCCATGGCAACCTGATGTTTTTAATTATCCCCCTGTACCCTGTTACAGCTGTGGTGCACTTGGCTGGCCAAGAGTAATTGCAGTCTTGTGACATGCTCCAGATGTGAAGGTATTCTGCCAGGTGTTTATTTTGAGTATATAACGTGGCATTGTAGCATACTCTGTTTGTCTGTCTCCCATCCTCCCTCTGGCCCCACCCCAAATGTTCTTTCAAAAAAGGTCCTGAGTTGGGGCTCCAGCCCCAGGCCTGGAACTTAGAGCCAGTGTTGTGAGTTTGGAGTCTTTTGAACTGGGCTTCCTACCACTTCTGGGGTTCTCCAGCTCCCTGAGGCCTCCTCTGCTAATTAGGAAAACTGCTGCTACTGCTTTGAGAAAGAGCTATGCAGCCTTCCGGGGTGGGCTGGGTGGAGTCTTCTGGGTTCTCCCTTGGCAGGGCCAGGTCTTGCCGGTGGCCTCACTTTCTGAGCATGGACTTACCTTCTGATGAGGGAGGCAGCACTCCCCTTTCGGAATGAGGCCTGAACAACTACGAAAGCTATATTCAGGAGGCCAGCCTGGAATCCGACATACCAAGCTGCTCCCAGCATGCATACCTGATGGAATGCATGTGCTTTCTCCGGCCACAGTGCCCTGGAACCCTGCCCAAACCTGGCTTCTTGCTTTCACTAAGTAAAAAGAGGAAGTGCTACCTTTCGAAGTGGAAATGTGTTTTCAGATTTTGTTTTCCTTTCCTATAATCTTTGTAAATTTAGGACAAGTCCTTTGCATTGCTGAAGTTTTTTTGCATTTTTAATGTTTTCTTTCCTGGCCTCATTTACTTTTGGGATAGTTTATTAAATGCATTGAACAAATTTAGATATGATGACTGGTATGAACCTGAATATAGGTTATCATTGAAGTTGGTTTCACTTTTAACCCAATGACTTCATTACACATTTGACAGATACTTCCTGAGTACTCATTGTATGCTAGACATTCTCCTAAAGGTTGGAGAAATTACTTTGAGCAAACCATGAGGAATTTCTTGTCCTCATGGAGCTTATAGACTAATAGGGAGCAAAAATAATTAACTGTTATTAGTTAATAATTAACTAATAATTAGTTAATAGTTAAATAAATGTATGTTATTAAGTATAAGTGTTAAATAAAAATAAAACAGAATGAGAGAGTAGAATATGAGAATTTGCTCTTTTAGGACTTTCTCCAAACAGTAGATAGAACCAGGTAGAAGTATATATTTTTTCCTCAGGAAAAATCAATTTGTCCACTTGATTTTTTTTTTAGCTCTGAAAGTAGTTAAAAGTAGTTCTGAAATCATCAGAGACCTAGCTCTTTTTATCCTCTGCTACACCATCCTCAGTATGTGCCTGATTCATCATGACTATATATGGCTGCTGCAGTTCCAGCCATCACACCTGCATTCTAGTCAACAGGAAGGAGGAAAGGAAGGGAAAAGGGCACAGGTCTCATGGAAGATATTTCCTGGAAGTTGTATATATAAGCTCTCTGTTCATCTTTTTGGCCTCTCAGTCATATGATCACACCTAGCTACAAGAGAGGCTGGGAAATGTTTTCTCTATTCTAGGTAGCCACATCTCTAGTTAAAATCAGGGGTCTTTTTCTATAGGAAAAAAAAAAAAAGGAGAATGGATATTCGGGGATATTCATGGGGGAGAGGGATGACCCCTCTGAGGAGGTGTCATTTGAATAGAGACCAGAACGACATGATTTTTATTCAATCCATTTAACTAATCCAGTCATCCCAGCGCCTCCTATGTGCTTGGTATTAGAGAGGTAAAGATGGGTAGTCCCTAGCCCTGGCCTCAATGCTTGCAATCTGGAGCAGAAGTGGCAAGTTGGTGGTATAAGGGTGCTATCTCTCCAGCAAATATAATTTGTTTGGTTGATTTTAACAATTAGGAAACTTCACTTAAAATGTGAGAGTTCTAATTTTTCAAAAAAACGTGAGAACATCTGGTTGTAGGCTCTGCATTCCCATGTGACCAGAGCTGAATAGACTTGGACTTTTTCAAGCTGGACACAAACACTCCAGTTACCTCAGTCTTCACCACTCCCAGTTGTCACATGCCTGCTTGTTTTCCTCTTTTTCTTTATCTGCCTGACACCTATACGCATTTGAGTTTTTGTAGTCCATAGTTTAAAGGGAGAGAAATTTATAATTAAAATAGGTTTCAGTGATTTGGCTTGTCTCTCTCACCACTGGTATCCATGTCTACTTGCCTCTTCCTGAAACCTTAAACACCTGAGAAAATCATGAGAGTATCAGTCAAATTCGCTCTGAATTTTTGTTCTCCTTGATCAGATTGATGTAGGTGGGTAAAATATCAGGCCACGAATCAGAAGACCCGAGTTCTGGTTCTGCTCCTTACGTCTAGTTGGGTGAATAAGCTCGGAAAAGTCACTTCACCTCTCTTGGGTCTCCATTTTCCTATCTGTAAAAGAAGAGTGAAGGCGATCATTTCTGTTTTGCTGGTGTTCTAGGAGTTGGGAAAGATCAAACAAGATCATGGAGGAGGAAATGATTTGCAAGCTGGAAGGTGCATCGATGTGGCAAGGACGGACCTAGCCTTTGAAAAGGGTCCCTGGATGTCACTGAGGAATGGCGGCTTCCCCTGGTGGGAATTGCAGAGCTGGAGGCTGGGAAGTCATTAGAAATTCTATGAAAAGCTATATTCTTTTCATTTTTCTTTCTCTGTGTCAGTCTCCACTTTCTTTGCATTGGCTTTCTATTATAGTTATTGTTGTTGTTGTTATTTTTATTATGTATGGGCCAAAAAGATCTATTACAGTGCTAATGTGCCATGGCCTTTGTTTAACTGGTAGTTAAACTCTTAATGATAGTCTTTATGTCTCTTACTTCAAATTCTCAAAAGCAACTTCTTAACTGATATATTAGCTTCCCTGGGGCTTGGTGACCACTTGAGATGGTAGCAGCAGTGTCACATAGTTCAAATGTGGGGGCTTAGGCTCAGATCTTTGGCAGGTGCCAAGTATGGTCCATCCTAGGCAAGGGTCATGGTTGAGCAAGGATACATGTACCAAGCATGTCTCCTACAACACTCAGTGTCTATTATTGTTATAGCTATGCTGACTCTGTTTTGAGTGGCTCTACTGACGATTCTTCTGGCAAATTGGCTGGATGGCTCTTTTTTAAAGGAGGAGCCACCTGAAACAATTCTGTAGTGGAAACACACTCATTTCCAGGTTATGGACTTGTCCATCAAGGTCCTTTGCAAAACTATTTCACCTTGCCACTCTATATGACTTATTTAATCTGCTGTTGCTGCAACTTCTGAGCTCCAAAAGAAGGAGTGGTATACAAAGAGACAGGCTGAGGAATGAAATGAGTTTCCATGGCTACTTGTTTGAGTATGCAGAAGACAAAAGTTTTTGAACTGCAAAGCATCAATTCATTCAAAATATTTTCCCTTTTCTATTTCACTTGTTTACTTGGTAAGCAGAGAAACAGAGCAGAGAATGTTCTGGTACAAATACATAGCCTGAGGGAGTTAGAACTTTTCCAGCTGCCAGGAACATCCCCAACAGAGCCTTGAATGTTCAACAAGCTTTGAGGACACTCAGAACTGGCTTGGGTAAATGTGGGGCCAGGGGTTTGGGCCTCCTTCCCGTCAGTCTCTAACTGAGTGATGGTGGGTAACTCTACTTCCCTGGATCTCGGTGTCCCATCTGTAAAAGAAAGAAATGGTGGTTCACTCAGGTCTGGACTCTCATTGGAGTTAGTGCCAACAACTATGCCAAGTCTCTCCTGTGTGTGATGGAAATGCAACACTTAAGATTTTATTCTTTTGAGTAAAAGGCAATGATGACATGATGGAGTCACCAGGGACTTGGGCTCCTCCTTCCTGTTTTCTGATGCACCATTCTTAGCTTGTGGCCCTTATCCTCATGGGCCAACAAGGCTGCCAGGACTCTAGACATTATAGTTGGTGTTCAAGGCAGTGAGGATGGAGGTTAGTGCTTTTCTACTATCCTCTCCTCTTGAGTGTAGGCTGGAGTTAGTTACTCACTTCTAAGGAATAGGATATAGCAGAAGTCACTTGTCACTCCTGAGATTGGGTTACAAAAATACCCCTTCTTTTCTCCCTTTCCTCTCCTCTCCCCTCTCTCTTTCTCATCCCTGGTGCTGAGGGAAGTCAGTGGCTGTGTTATGAGGCAGCCCTATGCACAGGCCCAGGTGGCTAGGGACCAAAGCTTGCTAATAGCCAGATGGAAGAGCTAGGAAGCAGTTCTCCAGCCCCAGCTGGAGCTTGAGATGTGACTGCAGCCCTGGCTGACGGTTTGACCACAATCTTATGAGTGACCTTGAACTGGAGACACCCTGCTTCACCTGGGTTCTTGACCCACAGAAACTTTGAAATAAGAAATGCTTATGGTTCACAACAGCTAAATGTTGGAGTAATTTGTAATAAAGCAACAGAAATCTCTTCACCCTGCAATTGCTTTAAAGACGTTCAGTGAGCTTTGGGTAAATTTAGAGATCCCTCAAAACAGCTTTTTGGGAAACTGAACTGGGAGCCTCTGGTTCTCCCAGGCAGCACACGAGCAGTATTTGGGCCAAAGCTTTGCTTCATTTGCTGTCACTTAAATATGTTCCCACCATTTGCTTAGAGGAGAAGAATGAAACCACGGCACCCGCGCTCCACACGCAGAGCAGAACTGACTCAGCACATATTCTCAGGGCCTGCTCTATGTGGGACATGGAGTTTTACCCTGTGCTCTGGGGCATGGGGGCAGAGATCTGGCACAGAAGTGGCAGATGGATGGCACCACTCTGCTTGCCCTCACTTGCTCCAGTCTTGCATGGAAGCAGGCCCTCTGGCTTCAGGGTCTCCATGGCTGGCGGAGAGGCCAGTACACATGGTGCCTTTGTGCAAAGCACACAAGGGCCCCCTTCCCTGAGTGTTGTAGCTGTGCCAGGGACGGGAACAGGCTGGCTTTCAGCTCCCATGTGTCTCTCTGGCCTCTGTGCACGGCACAGACTGTCCCATTGTGGGTGACGACACTGCCTCTGAGGACCAGTTTCACGAGTCAAAAGAGGATGATAAATAAACTACCCAGGTATTTTTTCCACAGGACTGACCTAAACTTGGAAGAATGGCTTTCTTAAAGTTTTGTTAATTTTTCACCATGTATAACTTGCGTGAAAAAAACCGGTCACGAAACAATGTGAATAGTATGATACCATTTATTAATAATATATGCACACACACACACAGAGACACACTTGGAGTGGTTTCCTGAAGTATTACCATTAAGCTGCTAATCATTTCTAGATGGTGGAACTTTAGATAAGGCTTATTTTCTTCTTTATATTTTTTTCGTACTGTTTTATTCTTTTTAAACACAAGCACATCTTCTTCTTCTTTTTTTTTTTTTTTATGTGAGTCTCACTTTGTCACCCTGGCGTTCCAGCTCACAGCAACCTCCAGCTCTTGGGCTTAGGCGATTCTCTTGCCTCAACCTCCCGAGTAGCTGGGACTGCAGGTGCCTGCCATAACACCCAGCTATTTTATTCTTGCAGTTTGGCCGGGGCCAGGTTCAAACCTTGGTATATGGGGCCAGCGCCCTGCTCACTGAGCCATAGGCACTGCTGCCCCAATAAATCCTTTTCATTTTGAAAAAAATATATATTTTCTCTTTCATTTGTATAGTATTTTGCTGCTAAACAAGTAAATGTACATGTATTATTTAAAATCTCATAGCTACCCTAGGAATATAAATATATAATTATCCTCAATTCACAGATGTGATGACTGAGGCTGAGAGGGGGAAGTGATCGGCTGCTCATGAGGAGAGCCTTCTATCGAAACTTCTGTTTCTCCCCTGCTAAGTGTTAGAATTTTACCGGGCACCATCAAACCTATATAATTTGGACTAGTCATTTTCCTCTTTCAGTTTTCTCACCTGGAAAATGAAGCTGGTAGCAGCATCTACTTCATAGGGTTAGTGTGAAGATTAAGTGCTATAATGTGCGGGAAGCACTTAGCATATCCCTACCCCTCAGCCACCAGTAACCCTTAGCCTTTGTTTTCTTGGGTGAGGTGGAGAAGACATTTCCCCATGTGAATCTGTTTCTTCACATTTAAAGTAAATGGATTGGGCTTGAAGATCATTGAAAATTCTGCATTTCAAGTCCCTGTTTTTTTTTTTTTTTATTAAGTCATAACTGTATAATTATGTGATACTATGTGCTGATTTGATATGCAATGTGGAATGCTTAAATCAAGCTGATTAACATAGCCATCATCTCACTTACTTACTTGTTGTGGTAAAGACATTTATACTCTTAGTAGTTTTGAAATGTACCATTGCATTGTGCATAATAGGTGAGGTCCCACCAAATACCCTCCCTCCTCCTGCCCTTCCCTCACCCTTCCCCTCCCCTTTTTTCCCCTCTCCTCTTCCCTCCTCCTTTCTGGACTATAGTTGTATTTTATCATTTGTATGAATGTGTAGATGATGATATATTGGTTTCATAATAGTACTGAGTACATTGGATACTTTTTTCCCCATTCTTGAGATACTTTACTAAAAAGAATATATTTCAGTTCCATCCAGGTAAACATAAAAGTTGTAAAGTCTCCATTCTTTTTTTATGGCTGCCTAGTATTCCATGGTGTATATATACCACAATTTATTAAACCATTCATGGGTTGATGGGCATTTAGGCTTCTTCCATGACTTGGCAATTATGAATTGTGCTGCAGTAAACATTCTAGTGCAAATGTCTCTGTTGTAAAATGATTTTTGATCATCTGGGCTGTTATACAAAGCAAAGTTGCTTTCAAGAAGCTAGATTTGCAAGAAGCAGTGGTCACTCACTCATTCTTCTGTCCAATCAATTCAGAAATGATTTGAGTGTGTGAACAACTAAAAAGAGATGGGGAAGGGTGTTCCTGGCAGGGAATAGCATGTGTAAATACCCAGGGCTACCAACCTGGAGGAAGGAAGGGAGTGAAGCCAGGTGCCAGTGTTGTGGGCTGGTAGCTCTTTCCAGAAAGAGGCCCTCAGCTATAGTTGAGAGAATGTGCTTGGCTTCTCACTGAGCCTTTTATACCAGGTTGTGAGACATATGAAGAAATGTCCCATGTGGGTGTTTTCAAAGATACACAATATTTTTTTAGTTCTTATTTTATCTCTTCGCTTTCACTCATTTGGGGTGGATTCAAGAACATGACAAAAGTGTCAAGTTCATGTTACATCATGAATCAGAGGTCTGGACGTGTCTTTTCCATGTTAAACAAGTCCACTGGGAAACCTGTGGGAAATCTTACCTTGGATGAGCTGATGGTGGGGCAGGTACATTGGGTGAGGAATCTGTTGGGACAGTAGCATTCTGAAAGTCCGTCTTCGAAGGCGATTGGGGAGGTATAGATGGATAATTTGGGAGCTTGGGATGTTGGGGACATGGGTCAGTGAGGATCCATCTAGGACAAAAAGCCAATTGTTGACATGATCTGGCTGGGGAACAATGTTGTAGTCTTCATTAATTTAGCTGAGGATGATGCGCCCTTTGCCATGGTTACCGTACTCCTCTGGAATGAGGGGACATATTAATTCAACGTCATTAACAATGAGAGGAATCATGTCTACCCTAATTTTTGAAGATGGGAATAGAATTAGGAGACAAAGAAAAGTGAAAGGAAAAAAACATAGGATGGAAGTTGCTGAGTAGGGATGGATGCCCCCCTTGTACCTTCCCATCTATCTATTGTTCTTACCTCCCCCTGGGGATTGCTGGAATAACGAGGTCTTTGGGCTTCCTTCCCTCACCCGCTGATGCATTCTTCACTTGCCTAGTCCTCAGGGTGCTTTGCTATCCCAGCGACCTGTTCATGTTATTTCCCTTTCATGGCCCCCTATTGGCTAAAGCTCAAATGCCTTAACATGGTGGGCAATGCTTTTGGTGATTTTGGGTTAATCTTACTTTTCAGCCTTTTTCTTGAAATAACCCCATGCTCAAATCATAGACTGTGAGAACTGGAATGCATTTGGAGATCACCTGATTATTTTTCTTGCTGAGAAAAGGTGAAATATTTTTCTTGACAAAATTGTGGAAGCTGGAACAGTGATCTTTAAAGCAAAAGGGCAGAAACTGGTTAGCTGAAGGGTGGTGGAGGTGGTGGGACCTAGAGGCTCACCTCCTGTGGCCTCTGAATTTATACATGTGTAGAGGGTTATAGGACTTAGTGGAGGTGCTTGAAAATAGTTGATTTTATCCAATTATTTTCTGGTATATAGGAAAGGTTGCTTGCCTAGGGTCTCTTCTGGTACATTCCAGAGCCAGGATTCAAAGTCAGTTCTCTGGGATCTAGGGTAGTGGTCTTGCATGGGTGTCTTCCCATGCTTCCCACCAACATTCCTGCTCTGATATAGATTGTGAACTTCTTTAAAGTGTTACTCAATTCAAATTCTAGGAAAATTCCTTTCCAGGATTTACTAAAGGAAGGTACCAAGGAACCTTGGCCATGTATCTCTTCCCTGATCTCTTGGTCTTCAGGGGACCTGTGAGCAGCCCAGTGTCTAGATTGCTTTGTGATGTCAAATCCACAAAGTCACAACAAGGAGCCTCTTGTTTTTTGAGGGTTTATTGATGAACCCTCTGAAACATCTTCCTACTCTGAGGGAATATTTTCCTCTCAAGTAGACTTCTTGACACAAGATCAGATTTATTGTTAGAATTCCATCTCTGCTATTTTATTTTGCTTTCACATCATTCTGAGGAATCCTACTCCAGCATTCAGGGGGTCATAAAGTTGGAGAAGGAGCTTTTCCCCTTAGTCTCATACAGTGTCCTTCCTGTTTCTGGCCTTTCCAGTTTCAGGTGGAATTTGGTAAGAACTGACTTTGTTCTACTCACCATGCTGGATGGGAGGACTCAGGTCCTGGGTAGTAATAGGGAATGTTTAGTGACCAGCTGATTGTGTTTACTTTAATAAATGGGACAAAGAAGGCTGAATTTGGCTAGAAGTAAGTTTTGGTGTTTAAAGCTCTGAAAATAGCCTTCCTGACCAAATGATGATAATGATGATGATGATGGTGATAACAACTAACATTAATTTTGTATTGACTAGGTACCAGGTCCCATGCAAAGTGGTTTACATGTGAGATTTTTTTTTTTTAAATCCTTATGACAATTCCATGAGGCAGATTCATTTTATAGATGAAAAAATAGAAGCCCAGAGACACTATATTATTGCTCCTGGTTACACAGCCAAGAAATGGAATAGTTGCCAAAGAGTGGGTTCTTGATTATAACTGTCTTAAAGTTAGGGACACAGAAAACACAGAGAAAGAAAGTGACATCCAAAGGTTAAACTATGCCAAGGAAGAATCTGGCTTCCTGAGAACCCTACTCCACCCCACCTCCTGGGAATGACCACTGGGGTTGGTCTGGATAGCCAGATGCATACCAGATGATACCCACCCCGGACTACAGCTGATTGGTCAAGGGCTGGTCAATTCATTGCCTAATCAACAACTTAGTAGACTCTCCATGCAAATTTGAAGTGAGGTGTGGGAACTGGAGTAAGCTGGTTTTTGGCCCTTGGCCCAATGATGAGTAAGAGTAGAAAATAGAACTGAAGTCCACTTCTCTGTGTGCTGATCTCCCTATTATACAGGTTGTTCTCTCATTCTGAGACCAGAATGGGAGACAGGCAGGGAGTGGGCTTTGAAAAAAGAAGCGAGATTGGACTGGGGGGAACTTGCGCGGCTCCCAGGGCCCATATGATCTTGGAGAGGTGGGAAATCCAAGCCTGTGGACGCTGTGACTTGCCTTCCCAACCAGTGGGTGGCAGCAGTGGGCCTAGAACCTGGGCCCTGCTGCTTAGCTGGGGGAAGGGAGGAACTAACTGGAAGCAGAGGGGAGATTGTGTTTCATATTTGCATCAGGCATTTGGAAAGGAACAATCCTCTTCAAAGAGGTAAGCCTGAATTAGATGTTGCCCCGGAAACAAAGAATTATCAGATCCTCTCCAAATGCAAAAACATTTCATAGTAATCATTAAATTTCTGTCTGATTCACCAGTAGGGCTAGGGATGTGCATAAATGAGTTTATAAACACATTTATCATGTTTCTTAGTATTTAATGAAGGTGTCCCTTGTTGAAATAGGTATGGGGAAGAAAAAAAGGAGGGGGTGGGTAAAGCAATGACTTCAAGCTGAGCTGAAATGACTTTCCTGGCATTTCACGCATCCCAGAAAATACAATATGTCCTGTCAAAAGTTATTTTCTCCCTCACTGATGATGTTGGGTACTAACAACTCTGTTTATGATGCTCTGTGGGATTAGTTACTCTTCTGCGTAACGTAGTCGTCATTAAACTCTGGCTTCGGGAAAACTGGAATCCTTGTTTTGATTGTTTCCGTGGTGATGAGTGGCTCATTGGTCTAGTGACAAGCAATGGTTTAAGTAATAGTTCTTGAGACTCATGTGTGACACTCATAGTGTTTCCTCTTTCTTTTGTTACATCCTTACGTGCAAGTAGCAGGTTAGGTTTCTATAGCTCTTGTCAGGGTTTTGACATGCCCAGACAAACTTGGGAAAAAGGCAAAGAATGAGAGGGGCATTTCCTCAAGGAGAGAGAAAGGGTGAGGCTGGACACTGCTGTCATTGTGGATGAATGTCCTGTGAGGCCAGACACTGTATCCTTTCCCTGCCTTTGATTTGCACCCTTCTTCCAGGTTGGACTCACTGACCTTCCCTTTTCCAACTGGCTTGGATACTCCAAAGAGTGGAAGGTGGAAGGGGGTTGATGATGAAAAATTACTTAATGGGCCCCAAGTATATTATTCAATTGATGGATATGCTAAAAGCCCAGACTTTACCCCTATGCAATACGTTCATGTAACAAAACTAGATTTATACAAATAAAAAAATAAACACTGAACCAACTGGCCTCCCTCCAGGCCCTAGATCCTTCTGTACTTGAGTTGGTAGCCCCAGCCCCATGGAGATCTTTTTGTCTTATACTCCTATTCCAATCAAATGTTTGATCCTATAGGACTTTGGCAAGGTCTAAACCTTAGTCCTACTGGGACCTAGCTGCCTCCTGAGGACAGGGATCTACTGACCACTTGGTGCTACTTCTGACACACAGAAGGAAACATTCCAGCCTACCTTTCATGCCCCATGCCCATCAGCACACTCTACCTCCCTCTGGAACACCCATTTAGACTCCTACCCTTGACTGAGGCTCACTTCTTTGGACACTGTGCTTTGCTTATTCCTTGTCTACCTGTCTGAACGTCTACTGTCATCTGGCCATTTATCCCTTAGGATTTTCCCCAGTCTTTATAAGGCTCACTAGAAACCAGCTCTGAGCTTTCTCTGCTACCTGGCCTTCTAACCAGCAAGAGGCACATCTTGTTGGTCCTTTCTAATTACAGCAAGCCAGTGGGACAGAAGTCAAGTCACTTTCTAGGAAAATAGGGCCTCAGCTGTGAACATTTATCCTGTTTCACTGAGGCTTTCTGTTGGCTTTTACAGAAGTGTGCGCAGCTAATGCAGGCCCAGCCCTCGGTCAGAGCCACAGGGAGGCAAATTCTTGCCTTCAATTCCATCTTAGGGTCCCATGGACCCTTCCCTGATTTTTGGATAATCAAGTAAACTTCTTTGCTCAAAAAGTATGATTGCTTCTTGGTTTCCAAAGTAAAATTCAGCTCCTTCCCTAATCTGTCCCCACCTTGTGTCTCTGGCTGGTGATGCTGGGCTCTGGGATGGCTAATGCCATTCAGTGTGATTAGGAAATGATTTTTCTCCTACCAGGGCCTGTAAAGGGGTTTCCATAGCATTTCTTCTCCCACTCCCAGGAACAGCTTGGGACAGATCCCATTGCTTGTGGGTCGCTTTTAGCCGTGAGCCATGTCTCTTTTTCAAGTATAGGTTGATTATCCCTTACCCAAAATGCTTAGGACTAGGAGTGTTTCAGATTTCAGATTTTTTTGGATTTTGGAATATTTACATGTACATGATAAGATAAATATGAAATTCACTTATGTTTCATATATACCATATACACATAGCCCAAAGATACTTTAATACAATATTTTAAAAGAATTTTGTGTATGAAACAAGGTTTATGTCTATTAAATCTTCAGGAAGTAAAGTCACTCTCTCATGTCACTACTCAGAAAGTTTCAGACTTGGAATATTTTGAATTTCAAATTTGCAGATTAGGGAGGCTTAACTGTGTTAAAAGCTCAGCCCAAACCAACATCTTTATCCACATCCACTTTAAAACGTGGCTCTTCCCTTACCCAGTACCTGCCTCAGACTTGTCCTGTGGCTTGGGGACCCACTGCATGGTGTCTGACCACACGGAGCTCTAGACAGACCCCACAACTCACCAGACCCCACAACTCACCTGTCTTATTTCACAGGCCACTCCTAGCTTGTCCCCTGCTGGAGTATGTCCCCACAGCTCATCACATGGCTGGTTCAGAGTTCAGTTCCGATGTCTTTCCTCTGAAGGCACCACCCTGACCACTCTGCCTAAAGGGGTGCTTCTCTGGTTTCTAGCACATAGTAATCTCTGAGATCTTTTCACCATTTAAATTTGTTAATTTTTTTCTTAGTTGAAGTATGGTCTGCTTTCTCCCACAGTAGTGTTAGCTCTGAGGGGGCAGAAACTGCATTTGTCTTATTTAAGAGTTACACAGTTCACAAACTCATCCTAGAATAAGTGCTAAATGCCTTATTGCTGAATATCAGTATGATTACCTTCAAAGTACTTCTCTTGGGACACCAGTGCAACCCTTCAAAGCACTTCTTCCTAGGATGAGTTCACAAATTTAATTGTCAGACTTCATACAATGAAAGCTCTGATGGGAATTTCAGAAAAAGAGTTCCAAAATTGCTTTGGAATACTACCACAGTAACTACCACAAACTCTGGACACATGTGACTCCATGTGAAGAAAACTGTGAAACTTCTCAGGAAACTTGGTGATTAGGATGACAAAGATGCTTTGGGGTAGGATGACTAATTTTTATAATATTATAAAAATTATGATTTTCTCCATAATTAATGTCAAGAATTTATTTTCATTCAAATCCAAATTCTAATAGCATTTTGGGGAAAGCTTGACAAAAGCAAATGCAAAAATCATCCGAGAGGAAAAAAAAATCACATTAGCCAAGAATCTTCTCAAAACGAAGAGAAGTGTGAAGGAAAATTTTCTGCATAATGGTAGAACAAACTGTCACGCTATGGTGTGACCATAGGTGACAAGAAGCTGACACAGGAGTGAAATGGAATAGAAATTTAAGAAGCCAAATAAATTTTACACAGTAACAGTATATACCACTAGGGGCATTCAAATCCAGAGGAGAGGGGATTCACCCTATAAGGTATTTTGGGATAACTAGCTATCACTTAGGAAAAAAAACATTCCTACCTCACAACTCATACCAAAATAAATTTTAGATGAATTAATTTAAATATTTCTATGTAAAGTAGACCATAAATATTCTAGAAGAAAATGTGAGAGGATATAGATATTCAGTGTAAAGCAGGGATGGACTTCCTCAGTATATAAGCTAAACATAAAACTCCAAAGAAAGAACCATCACAGAACTGGAAGGTGGATATCCAACTGCAAAAATATTTTCAACATGTATAATAAACAAGGTTGAAATTCTTTATATATAAAGAGTTTTTACAAATCAAGTAAAAATGCAAGTGGGCATACATAAGTAGGCAAGTCCTGAGATGAGAACTGTGAATAGACAATGAGCCTATACAAAGTGTGAATTAACAAATACAGGAGCTACCCCACCTCAGTTATTCTTGTAATGTGAAATAATACACTTTTAAACCAAACTATAGGTCTGTATTACAGGCCACAGGCAGAAAGAACTTCTAGCAAAACTGTATTTTCTTTCCTTTCTGGATTCAGATGGGCCCACTTCAGCTAAGATTGCCCATTTCTTACAGAATCTTACTTAAGAGAAATAGAATTAGGCCATCCATGCCAACACCCTGAGTTTTTCATACCCCCAATGCTATACTTCTAAAGGCATAGAGCCAAGATCCTAAGGTGTCATAGGTGAGAGGTTAAGAAAAAGTTTTATGGTAACATAGCAAAGTCAATGACTTCTAAACCTGAAATAATTAGGGTCATCTTATTATTTAAAATAAAATAAAATAAAATTTTATGTCACCAATTCCACATTTTAGGATTGATTGCCTATAGGATTCCACTCTTGGTATCAAATTATGGATCAGTAAGGATTGCACATGACTTTGGGTTGCAAATGAGGACAACAATAACAAACTCAGCTCAATATGGCTCACATGTACGTTATTTCACCTAACAAGATGTCCAACAATCGAGGATTAGTTAAATAAACTATGGCGTATCCACACAGTGGAATATCATGCAATGCTCATGGTATTTAAAGTGTAAAAATTAGGTTACAAAATTGTTACCAGAATATGGCTGGGGGTTGGAAAGGGATCTTTTGGCATAATTAATGTTATAATCACTACTATTTAATGAACAATTGCTATATATGCCAGTTTTGTTCTAAAGGCTTTCCCTGTATTATTTTATTCAGTCTGTTCAACTGCATGGTGATGAGGGTATTGCTCTCACTCCTTTTAGAGATGAGGAAACCAAAGGTGAAATTTCAAAACTTGCTTGATTAAATGGTAGAACAAATAATTTAAGGTCAGGTTAGCTCCATTCTAAAGCTTCTATTTAAAATTTCAAGGTATTTTTTTTTGCCTTTTCTGTCATTCTTGTCATGGTACTGATTAATTTTCAAATTCTATCAATTCTCCCTTTAAAATTTATTTTATTTTCATCCTTTCTTCTTATATCCAATGATAATAGATCAGTTCAGGCCCTATTTATTATTAGCTCAGGCAATTCTGCTGGTCATTTAAATCATCTACTTTTTCTATTTTTTTAATTGCTCACTACATGAATTCATTTTATCTATTACTTCCAGATTAATCTTCCAAACATTATACTCTTGGATTAAAATGTTCCTTTCTCTACCAGACACCTGATCAAAATATCTCCAGGGATTTTTGAATGTTTACTAGCTCAGTTACTTGACATTCAAGGCTTTCCACAACATAATTCCAACTTGCTATTTCAACTTTTTGTTCCATTATTCCTTTGAATCAGGGATCAGGAAACTATGTCCTGATCCTGTTTTGTTAAGTGAAGTTTTATTGGAACACACCTAGGCCTATTTATTATACAATATCTATGGTGGCTTTTGTGCAGCAGAGTTGAATAGTTGTGAGAGAGACTGTATAGCCCTCAAAGCCCAAAATATATACTATTTGGCCCTCTATAGAGCAAGTTTGCAGATTTCTGCTGTAGATGAACCCATTGTTCCAACCAAATGGGTCTATTCTTCATCTCTGCTTTAAATTATTTTTAGAAACAGGCAGGATAGTTAAAAATATGATGTTTCGCTGGGTGTGGTGGCTCACAGCATTGGGAGGTGGGCGGATCACCTGAGCTCACAAGTTCTAGAACAGCCTGAACTAGAGTGAAACCCCATGTCTGAACATAGCTGGGCATTGTGGTGGGTGCTTGTTGTCCCAGCTACTGGGGGTGGGGGGTATGGGGACTGAGGCATGAAAATTTCTTGAGCTCAGGAGTTAGAGGTTGCTGTGAGCTATGACACTAGGGTACTGTACCGGGGGCAACAATGTGAGACTGTCTCAAAAAAAAAAAAAAAAAAAAATCATGATATTTCCTGGATACCACTTGAATTTTCTCACCTCCATAGATCTTAAAAATGTTTTCCTATTCAGTGAGCAAATGGCTAAACAAATAAATTACATGTTACATCTATACTGTGGAATACTACACTGAAATAAAAAGGAGCAAGCTATTGAATCATACAACTTGGATGACTTTCAAAGGAATTATGCTGAATGAAATACCAAAAGGTTATATGCTGCGTGATTCCATTCATATGCCATTCTTGAAATGATAAAATTATGGAGGTACAGAGCAGATTAGTAGTTGCCAGGGTAGAGGGAAGGGGGTTGTAGAAAGAGGTAGATGTGGCTATCAGGCAAAATGAGAGAATGTCATGATGTTCTGTGTCTTGACTGTGGTGAGAATACACACATGATAAAAGTGCATACAACTAAATGCATGCACATACATGCATACACACACATATATGCACACACACACATGAGCGCACGCGCACACACACACACACACACACAAATGAGTACAAGACAGGAACTCTGACTGAGATCAATGGATGGTACCAAGGTCAGTCCCGGTTATGACGTTTACTATAGTTTTGCAAGATGTTACCATTGGGGAAATTGGATAAAGGGTACGTGAGATCTGTCTGTAGTATTCCTTACAACTACGTGTGAATGTACAATTATCTCAAAACAAGAAAGATTAATTAAAAATGCAAAATAAAATAACTAAGCTATGAGAAAACCATACCTACCCCATTTTTTCTTCATGTCTGAAAATGCTAGATTATAAATCACACAAAAAAGCCTTTCTTCTTAAGCTTTATATATATAGGACTTTTCCCTTTTGATAAAAGTTGGCTCAATAAATAACTAATTTATTATGTTTTAAGTTATGCAGAGTATCAACAAAAATAGCTTTTAGAAACATGTGAAAGAGGTAATATGTGAGATCAGGTATAATAAAGATGGCTTAAGATAGGTGAAAAATTTATATTTTGCATTTTTTTAAGAGGGTCTTACTCTGTTGCCCAGGCTGGAGTGCAGTGGCCTGATCATACCTCACCTTGAATTCCTCCTGCCTCAGCCTCCTGAGTAGCTGAAACTACAGCTACATGCCACCATGCCCGGCTAATTCTTTTTAAATTTTTTGTAGAGATAGGCTGTCACTGTTCTGCCCAGGCTTGTCTTAAATTCGTGGTCTCAAACAATCCTCCTGGAATTATAGGTGTAAGCCATCTGGAATTATAGGTGTAAGCCATCATGTCTGGCCTGCAATTTTTTTTTTTTTTTTGGGGGGGAAAATAAGTATTGTTATTATTAATAAAATAACAATGAATTATTTTTCCAAAAAAGCAGGGAAGCATTTTTTTGTTTTTCTGTCTCTGCCCAGAAAAACATTTCAATGATTAAAGTAAATTCTATTACTACCTGTTAATGTCTGGAAAAGTTTTTGATTAATATGGAGGAATTCATCTCTGAACTGTTCCTCTGATTTGCTCCCTATCACTCCAGACACCTTGAAATTTTTATTGTACCATTCACATGTATTTGTTTGATTTTATTCCAGCAATTTTTTCATTCTTTTAGTGCTTTCCAGCATATGAAGACATTTGTAATTTTTCCATTGTATTCACTCATCAAACCACTGAGAACAGACAGTGATAGGCTAATAATTGCCAGCTTTTAGTGGAAGAAGCTAAACCATTCTGAGAGTCCAAGATCTGCCAGTTGTCACACCACTGGATGACAGAATGGTAGCACTGGTCTTTAGAATACATACAGGTTTAGTGCTGGCTGTCTTTGCCACCTCCCTAAGAGCAGTAATAAGGTAGATGAGCAATTACTTCCATTCCTTCCTGGTACAGTTCTGGCATTGGGAAGCATTCAGAGAACCACAGATCAGAAGTTCTCAGAGCACGGTCCTTAGACCAGCAGCCTCTACAGCCCCTGGGAAGTATTAGAAATGCAGATTCTCAGGACCCGCCCCAGACCTACTGAATCAGCCACTCTGGGGTGGGGCCCAGCAATCTGTGTTTTAACAATCTCTCTGGTGATTCTGTTGCATGTTCAGACTTGAGAACCAATGGCCGAGGTAGGTAATTGTGAGACATACTTCCTGCTGCTCTTCTCTCAGTCCGGGCTTGGTGCCTCGTAGCAGGGAGGTTGGGACACACGACAGCCCTTTCAATGATGATCTCCCCCTGCAGCTAAATTATAGCAAGGATGGCAAGGCAGGTCAGTTAACCGCACTGTTGCAACCACATGTGCCATGCGTCAAGTTGATGACTCCTGTGTCTTTCAACAGAGAATCAAAGACCAGAAATGCCTTCTTATGTTACCTCGGATTTTCCCCAAGGTGACCTTTACCTTCCCACAGGAGAAAGGGAGAGATGAGCTAGGACTTCAATAATGGTGGACCTTGTCGTCTGCCACTCTCACAGATGAAATTCTGTGCATGGTCTAGTCCTGAATAGTTTCTGGAGAGGTCTCGTACGAGAGGACACAAACAAGTAGGCATATTCTTACAAAACAGTATAACATGGGCCATAACAGAATTCAGCACAAGATATAAAGTGACAAGAAGGAGGAAATAGTGCTGTGTGCCTGTGTGTGTGCGTGTGTGAGGCAGGGTGTAAGGCGGGTGAGTTCAGACAGATGTTCAGAATGTCACAAGGGAGGACTTCTTGAGCTTAAAGATCAAGGAGCTCAGCAGGTGGACATGGAAGGAAAAAACATTCTGACCTATCCAACAGGGTGGGTCTGAGATGGAGGCATGGGATGGCATGGTGTGTTTAGGGAGCCACAGTGGCCACGGTCGGTAGAGGGCAGGGTGTTTAGTGCAGCTGACAGTGAGCCTGGGGAAGGAGTCTGGAGGCAGATTGTGTTTGTGAACATGCGCCTGTGCTCACAGGACGCTTGCTTTTCATCCACCAGCTAGTATTTCCCAAAGTGTATGTACCTTGGAACACTCTATCCTATGTCCTTTGAAAAAAAACTTTGTCTGTAGTCAAATGTGGAAAGTTCACTAAAAGGAAATGGATTTCTTTTCTTGGAGACCCCTGAGAGTCTTTTTAAATTTTTATTTTTAAAATTTAACTTAGGTATTCTTTGGGGGGGGGGGGGGGCAGGCAGGGTCTTCTTCTGTTCCCAAGCTGGAATGCAGTTCCTCTTTATAGGCATGATCATAGTTTACAGCAGCCTCAAATTCCTGGGCATAAGCAATCCTCGTGCCACAGTAGCTGGGAACTCAGGAAGATGCCACTCAGGCGGCTAAGTTTAAACATTTTTTGTAGAGCTGCTCACTATGTTGTGCAGGCTGGTTGTGAACTCCTGGTCTTAAGAAATCTTTCTGCCTCAACCGCCCATAGTGCTGAGATTAGAGGTTTGAGCCTCTATTCTGGGCCCTGGGAGTCTTTAATATGCTAATGTGCTTTGAGAATACCCGTGGTAGGGACTCAGAGGGCCTGAGTAACTTCCTAATGTGCTTCTTCAACATCTCAGGTTCCTCAGGAATGGTTTGGGCAGTGCCACGGAAACAGGGGGACAGTTCCTTAGTTGCGTCCCTCTTAGAATAGAATCCAAGCCCTTCAAAGCTCTGCACAATCCAGGCCTGCCTCTCTTTCTGACCTTGTCTCCCACCGTATTCTTTGGAATACAGCCACTTTCATTCCTTTTATATTGCTGTGGCTGCTCTTTGACTATACCCACAGAGTAATCAGGACAGAGCCTAAAATATTTACTGTCTGGTCCTTAACAGAAAAGATTTGCTGATCCCTGCATTATAGCATTTCCACCAGTGTTTTTCTGGTCTGTCCCTCTGGATTTGGAGCTCCTAAATGGCAGATCTTATTGTCTTGACATTTTTGACAGATTCATCTTTGTATTGCTGACCTAGCCCAGGGTTTGGCGTGTGGAAGGCACCCGATGAATGTTTAATAAAAGAGTGAGTGGGACTCTCATAATAATCACAGCAGCTGGTATTTATTTATTTATTTATTTATTTATTTATTTATTTATTTTGAGATAGAGTTTCACTTTCTTCCCCTTAGTAGAGTGCTGGAGCATCATAGCTCACAGCAATATCAAACTCCTGGGCTCAAGAGATCCTCCTGCCTTAGCCTCCCCAGTAGTTAGGACTATAATTATCAACAACAACGCCTGGCTAGTTTTTGTATTTTTATTTATTTATTTATTTTTAGTAGACACGGAGTCTCGCTCCTGTTCAGGCTGGTCTTGAACTTCTGAGCTCAGGCAATCCACCCACCTTGGCTTCTCAGAGTGCGATGATTACAGATGTGAGCCACCATGCCTGACCAGCACCTGGTATGTACACAGGGAGTTTTGGTTTGACACATGCTATATCATTTAGTCTTCATTCTGACTCTGTGATGAATGATCAGTATCCCCGTTTTACCTATGAGAAGAAGAGGCTCAGAGAGGCCACATGATTTTTCCTAAGTGGCCCAGCTGAGTGAGGATGTGTGGGCTGTGGGCCATCTACTGCTGTGTTATATCCCATGCTCCCCCCACTGGCCTTGGCTGGCTCACCCTGTTGCCCTAACTACCAGATCCCTGGGAGCAGCTTCACCGTGCGCACTTGTTCTTGCATGGTGGCCCCTGTTGCTGGCCCTTCCTGTGGGACCTGTGCTCTCTGCCCAACTCCCCAGCTGCCTTCACTCCCCTGCCTCCCGGTCTTTTCTGTTCTCGTGTGTCACTTCCATGCTCTGTGCCATTTGTGCCTCAATCACAGAGGTGACATATTTCCTAGGAAGCTCCCATGGCAGTGTGTGGTCATCTGTATTTTGGATAATTTTTGTTACAATTCGAAGATGTCAAAGGTCCAGGAGAAGAGAGCCCTCCTCGAGGCCGTGCCCCACCAGGTTGGAGGGACTCCTCTGCCGGTACGCAGGGTTCTGAAGTTCAGGCAAGTGGGGTCATCTGCTCTCTGCTCACAGAACAGAGCTCAAGGCCTACGGGGAGTTGCATCTGGCCTCTGTACTAAGACTCTCACATGCTGCCTTATGCGTATAGTTTTCAGAAAAAATATTATGCTGAGCACCCCTGAGAGAAGATGAAGTCATTGCTTGCCTGAGATTGATTTATTCTTTCATTAATAACATATTTGCTATCTTTTCCAGTGATAAATTAGGTCCTTACAGCAAATGCTTTTGTTCCTAACCTGGCTCAAAGGATGAGCTGTGCATCACTCACAGGCTTTCAAGTTTTCCTGGTGTTCTTGTTTAGTTAGCTGACAAATCCCTCAAATTCATCACTAGCTAAAATATGTTTGAACTTTATTCTTGAGTTGTCTAATTGTCATATGATGTGAGGCAAGACTCTAGAAGGGGTTGCTTTTTAGCTAGCATTTTGGCGTTTTAAAGGAGTCACAATGTGCAAAATAAATTAGGTGAGAACAAAAAAATCTAACGCCGTCTCTACTGAAGTTGCTCTACAGGATCCAGATATGAATTTTGTAAAATGAAATCTGAGGTCATAAGCATGCTTTGCACATCTGGAATCTTGCCTGTGGCAAATATTCTCAAACTTGAGATGTTATGTTAATGCAAGGAAAAGAACACTTATTGAATGCCTACTAAGTGTTAGGCTTTTTCACGCTTGTAAATAACCTGGACAGAGCTTAGATGTAAACTCCAGCTTTCTGAACCAGAATCTAATCATTTTTCTGAGTGTATCTTGCCTCCCAAAGTGCTAAGATGATAGGGGTAAGCTGCCGCACCCAGCCCTGATAGCATTTCTTAATGCTGGGTTAAAAGATGAAGAATCAGTATTCTTTTTGTAAGGTCTTGCCAGTTATCTAAGAGAAGCAGTCTTCTTTTGAATGTTTTGCCTAATTTGTATTGTTATTAGAAATCAATAAAACAATTTCTTCTCTTCTTTAGATAGACTTTTTCATCTTATTTGCCTACATCCATCACCTTCCTTCCTGGGCCATTCTTATTCCTTGAGTGCAATAAATTGTGATGCTTTTCCTGTTGCTGAGCACAGATATTCAGTGTGATGATAACGCTGCTCACCTGTCTTGTGTTTCTCTAACTTCCTGGCCCTCTGGCTAGGTGGGACACATGACTGGTTCTGGCTAATAGTTGGAGGTGAAAATGACACGTGTCACCTCCATCTGCATTTAATTGTTGGTGCAAGTCTCTAGACCAGTGGTTGTCAACCTTCCTAATGCCGCGACCCTTTAATACAGTTCCTCATGTTGTGGTGGCCCCCGACCATAAAATTATTTTTGTTGCTACTTCATAAATGTAATTTTGCTACTGTTATGAATCGTAATGTCAATATCTGATATGCAGGCTGTATTTAGGCGACCCCTGTGAAAGGGTTGTTCGACCCCCAAAGGGTCGTGACCCATAGGGTGAGAACCGCTGCTCTAGACCTTTCTCTTCTTTCTGGAAGAAAGACTGCCAGTGTTTGGAAGATGTTGCTCCTTGCTCAGCCTGAGTCCATCAGTAATTTTGAGGAGCAGAGAGCTTTTCTGACATCCTATGATCAACTTGTAATATGAACCAGAAAGAAACTGAAACATTTATTGTTTTTAGTCACTGAGATTCTGGGTTTTTTGTTATCACAATATAATCTAAACAATCCTGATAGGCACGGTAACTATTGCCACTTCTAGTTTCTGTTCTTACCTCTGGATTCTACACTGTGAACCTTAATTGAATCTTCTCAGTTTTTTTTTTTATTTGTATAATTACACTGCCTTTGGCCAGCTCATGTTAAGGGCTCTATTTTGTACCCCCATATTTTCATTTTTTTTTTAAGCAAATCATCTGCTTACAAAAGGATGCAGGTGGAAGAATACTGGATTTGAAGACAGGCCTGGATTCCTATCCTGCCTCAGTCACTTTACAGAGATTTGGACAGACAGTTTAATATCAAATCAGCACATTGTACCCCATAAATGCATTAATGTACACAGTTATGATTTAATAAAGAATTAAAAATAAAATAGATCAGTGATAATGACTGGCCTGTCTGTTTCATCAGATCACCTCTGAGAATCACATGAGGTCAGTGAAGAGAACAACTTTTGCCAACCACAAAGAATGATTCATCAGGTGGAGCACAGAGGATTTTCAGGGTGGCGAAACTCTTCCGTGCTACTTTAGTCATGGATCCATGACATTATGCGTTTTGGCAAAACGCGTAGAACTCTACAACACAAAGCATGAGCCCTATTTTAAACCAAGGACTTTAGTTAATGATGTATCAATATTGGTTCATCCATTGTAATGAATGCATCATCTAATGTTAGATGTTAATTACAGGGGAGACTGGAGGGGGAGGAGGAGGAGACATATGGGAACTCTTCATAATTCATGCACAATTTTTTCTGTAAACCTAAAACTGCTCTAACATAGAAAGTCTATTAGTAAAAATTCCACAAAATGGCAAAAAAAAAAAAAAAAAGAGAAAATTATTCACAAGAGGAAAGTACTTTGGAGAACCAAGCAAAGCTTCTGTTCTGAACATTCTGCTCAGGATCCACCCCGTGTGGCTCATGAAAATGATCTGTCTTTATGTTCCTGCTCACCCACTTTGCTGTGACTGTATTCACATCACCAGCTTTTTGTCCCTAAGGCTCACTCCCCCTTCACTCCCCACGGAAGCCACATCTTCATGTCTCTGTCCCTTCTTCCTGATGATTCACCTTCACCTGGCTTCTTGGAGCTCACCTGATTGAACCTGGTAACCAGCCCAGGGTCCCACCCTAAAGATCTTGCATTTGTGACAGCAGAACTCAGATCTTCTTGATCCTTACTTCTTTGACCTAACCTACTTTCAGCAGAGCAAACAAATTTCCCTAAGCTTCACTTAGCATACGTCACTCTGCTCATCAGAATTAAACTCTCGCTCCTAGCTGTGTCTTTAAAATAAGATACACATGTGCATGCACCAATTTCGTGGTTATTACAAAAGCGATTCATGCCTGATGTACCAAAGTAGCAGAATACAGAAAAGCAAATGGAAAAGTAGACATCCCTTACTATCTAATCACTTTAAGATAATCCCTATCAATATTTCTCTCTCTCTCTATTTTTTTTTTTTTTCTGTGTCTCTGTGTTTCATGGAAATGCTATCAAAGAGTGTGTACTATTTCATATCTTGCTTTTTAAAGCCTTAGCCAAGTAATGGAAAAAACCCAAATGCCCATTGATCCACGAATGGATTAATAAATTGTGGTATATGTACACCATGGAATATTATGCAGCCTTAAAGAAAGATGGAGACTTTACCTCTTTAATGTTTACATGGATGGAGCTAGAACATATTCTTTGTAGTAAAGTATCTCAAGAATGGAAGAAAAAGTATCCAATGTACTCAGCCCTACTATGAAACTAATTTATGGCTTTCATATGAAAGCTATAACCCGGTGATAACCTAAGAATATGGGGAAGGGGGAGATGGAGGGGAGGGAGTGAGGAGGATGGGTGGAGGGAGGGTGATTGGTAGGATTACACCTGCGGTGCATGTTACAAGGTACATGTGAAACTTAGTAAATGTAGAATATAAATGTCTTAACACAATAACTAAGAAAATGCCAGGAAGGCTATGTTAACCAGTGTGATGAAAATATGTCAAATGGTCTATAAAACCAGTGTATGGTGCCCCAT
>CAUYPK010111529.1:0-18023 GCA_963574355.1 Loris lydekkerianus | reverse complement strand
AAGGCAATCTCTCATTCAGTGATTAAAGGAAACAAGCAGAATGTAAACCCCCCAGTGTATGCCCCAGATATAGAAAAGAGTTCCAACTATAGCACAAGACTATGGGGAAAGGGCCAAGGAAGGGAAAGGGAGGGGGGAGGTTTTGGTGGAGGGAGGGTGATGGGTGGGGTCACATCTATGGTGCATCTTAGAATGGGTACAGACGAAACTTACTAAATGCAGGATACAAATGCCTACATACGGTAACTAAGAAAATGCCATGAAGGCTACGTTGAACAGTTTGATGAGAATATTTCAGATTGTATATGAATCCCACACATTGTACCCCTTGATCGCACTAATGTACACAGCTATGATTTAACAATGAAAATAAATAAATAAATTTAAAAAAAAAAAAGAAAGAGTTCCATTGGGCAAATAGATGCCACTCTCAATTTGATAGGAATGGAACACCTTTGCAGCAGAAAAACTTTCTGTCAGGCCCAACTCGGGGCCTTTGGGCAAAAAATACAGGTATAGGGATCTAAACAACTCATTTCCTATAAAAAACCTGATAAGTCTGAGCAGGAACCTGGTAATGTGTTACATTGGGGTCAAGGTTTTGCTCATATCATTACAGAACAGCAAGAAGAGCGGTGGTTGCCTGCCCACTGGATTGGTCCTTGATGTGAGCAAGAGACCTCACCAGTCCTAAGGATTTTCTAAGTGACATTTAATTATGTGTCTGTAGATGCTGGTTTTTTTGAATCTACTAATTATTTGATGGATAGCAAAACATCTGTGACTAATATTGCTTGTTCGTGTAATTCTCTGCAATAGTTTGACTTGGCATGCCAGTGTTATGCTAAACATATTTTGAATTTGATGTGATTTAAACATAACAGGAGACTTAAGATATTCTGTGATAAATCAGATACCATAATTAGTAGCTAAGAGAAATTGTGTTAGGTATTAATGGTGTGATTCTACTGAGAAGTTGAAGTTTCTAGCATAACTGTCTTGAGTGCATTGAAAATGCTTTTGGATTTATAAGATTGGTCAGCTTCTAGCTACTGAATATTAAAAGGATAATTAGAAAACACTAAGACTAACTCTATATCTGTATATTTAGAAAATTAGAGAAAATAAATTCCTTATAAGATACAAACTACCAAAGTGCATTGAAGAAATAACTTGAATAAACTTGTATTTATTGAGGAAGGTGAAACTACAATAAAGGAGTGTCTCATATATTTCCTTCCCTATCTGAGAAATATAGTTGCTACATGACTGGAGAAACAATAGGATGTGAAATCTTTAATTATACAGTGATGATGCCATATAAAAGCAAACATGTCCTTTATAAACAAATGACACTTTCATTAGATGGGTTAAATTGTTTATCTAATTTATATAGCTTAAACCTAGCCCTCCTTTCAAAGATACCATTATTTCCATTTACTGCAAAACTTGGATCAACCTCCTCTGAAGAACCTCTAACTCCTTCCCTATACCACCATCCATTTTCCACAGGAAGTAGTTTGGAGCGGTCGGTGTCCCTTTTCCCTAACAGGTAGTTAGGGCTTCTGAGAGGGAGGCTTAATACAGGGTTCCACCACTCAATGCCACATTGATGTAATTTTATTGATTACCCTCACTGTTTTTTATTGATGTAATTTTGTTGATGATTCTGCGCTTTTTGCCTAACTAGAAGGAAAGCTGATTGATGACAGCAGACAAAACAGACAACTGCAGGTCTTTCCCTTACCCCATACAAAAATATCTTAAGCAGAAAAGGGAGATATGTAGGAGACTGAGCACCAGGCTTATAGGAGCAGTCACCGGTTCTTAAGGGAGGCTCTGAGAGTAGGGCAATCTCCTAGCCAGCGTGGAGATCTTTTGCAGCCCAGAGACAAGCCCTCAATCAACTGAATGTTTTAATGAGATAAGATCAGTCGCTTGTTAGCAAGATGGTGTTGAACCTGGAACATTTGTAGTGCATCAGGGTGAGAGTCAAGCCCATGGGGGAAAGAGCATGTAGTGATCATTAAGCATGTAGTCCTTGTATGTGGGCCCCACACACCTATTGTATAATGTTTCAATAAAAGGCCATGACAAAGGTTACTTGAGGCTTCCCTGCACCTATGGGGAGTCCACCTTTTCCAATCCGTGTTCTGGCTGTTGCTTGCATACAGTGTTGGCTTTGGCATGGTGTAGTGGCACCGACAACTCATACTATCTTAATTGCTTCATATGATCAAATAAAATGTCACTTGTTTCAGTACTAATGCCAGTATATATTTATTGAGTGCTCTATATTCTTTCAGAGCTTTTCTGGATACATAATCATATTTAAAACTCATATAAACCCTGTGCTATGAATGAGACTTCACCATTTTACAAAGGAGAATATAGTTGCATTATGGTTAAGTAATTGACCCAGCAAGTTGATCACATTTCTTGGAAGAACAAGGAAATAGTAGCAATCATATTTTGATGTTAAAATTAATTAAAATGTCACCCTGGGTAGAATGCCATAGCATCATCTTAGCTCACAACTACCTTAAACTCTTGGGCTCAGGCGACCCTCTTTTCTCAACCTTCTGAGTAGCTGGGATTACATTTGCCCAGCACAGCCCCAGGAGTTCCATGCTGGGTGAGAACATGAGACCTCTTCTCTATAAATAATAACAATAGAAAAACTGTATTATCCTATAATAATATTCAATAATAGGATATATGAAAACTCTCTGTAATATCTATGTAAATTTTCTATAACTAAATAGGAAAAGAATGGGTGTATTATGTCAGAAGTATTGGGAACTGATGGAAAGAGAACATACATTCACTATAAGGTTAAATTAAGTTCTTATTTTATCTTCCAAAAACACAATATCTTATAGGAAGCAAAGTGCCCTCTCAAGGCCAGCCCAAACACAGCATATAATAGCACCTGACAATTTCTAACAGAACCAGTCCATGATTGTTTGCCCTTTGCAAAGTATAGGGTTACTATTTGCTACCCATTAAATTCAGGGTTTAAACCCCAATTATGAAGGAATTTTCGCAACTGTCTATGCACTTCTGTTTAAAGGAACATTGACCAAATCCAGCCTTAACAAACCCAACGTCTAAGCTGTGAACCAAAGCCGTGCATCCTTGGCAGTTTCTCTGCCTCCACCTCTCTACTATTCCAAAAACCCCATTTTTCAGTTCGTTGAGTTAGAAGAATCATTTTATACCAGTACATGGTGAAATGTATAGTGAAGATCTAATTGTGATGACCTTAAAGCATATGACAATATTGACTCTGAGTTTGTATAGCCAATTTATTATAAATATATAGACAAAAGTACTGTGAAAGAAGATATCTTCACATGCCTCTTGATAGATAAGACAAAAATAAATAAATATGGAGATAATATGATTTAGGAGAGAATCTGAATAAGTTTAATATAACAATTGAATATTCAACATGAGTCATTATTATCTCTTATTCATCAAAAATTTACAGTAAGGAAACAAGGCACAGAATGGTAAGGAATGCGCCTAAGCATTCTGGTTAAGAGACCATAATCTTAATCTCTTGCTCTCCTACTATAAATAGGGTGAACATAATTTATAGTCTGAATTATAACATTGTGATAATCAAAAGTGGTGTTGATACCAGGATAACAGATATAAAAGGAGCATTCTACCTTATTAGGCTGGATGATTTTCCCAGCTCTAAATAAAAATTTTTGTCTCTATTGTTTGTCTCTTCCAGCTTTTAGTGACTGTTAGCATGCCCTAACTTAGGGCCACATCACTCTAGACCAGTGGTTCTCAACCTTCCTAATGCTGTAAGCCTTTAATATAGTTCCTGTGGGTCGCAAGAGAACCACTGCTCTAGATTCTGCTACTATTTCATATTGTCTTCTCTTTTATCTGTGTCTTCTTCTCTTCCATTTGTTTCCAATCTCTCTCTGCCTTTCTCTTATAAGAATATTTGTTATTAAGGCTGGGTGGGATGGCTCACGCCTGTAATCCTAGCACTCTGGGAGGCTGAGGCGGGAGAATAACTTGATGTCAGGAGTTTGAGACCATCCTGAGCAAGAACAAGACTCCATTTCTAGTAACCACCGAAAAACTAGCCAGGTCCTATGGCAGGCACCTGTAGTCTCATACATGGGAGGCTAAAGCAGGAGGATTGCCTCTGAGGTTGCTGTGAGCTAGGCTGATGCCACTACACAATGAGAATCTGCCTTAAAAAAAAAAAAAAAAAAAAAAAAAAAAAAAAGATTTGTCGTTGGTTTCACCTCAAAATCCTTAATTACAACTGCAAAGATCCTTTTTCTGAATAAGGTAACATTAATAGGTTTTGGAAACTGGGATATGGACCTATCTTTGTGGTGGCCACCATTCAACCCATTACAACTGTAATTAACATGAACCCTGAATTAAAAAGACTTTTAAAGTCATTGCCAATGTGAAGCCTGATGGTATAGAGAGATTTTGTGCTATCTGCAAGCAGGTAGCACAAAATCTCTTTTGGTTGGTCCCAAAAGAGGGAAAAGGCAAAACTAAGATGTTCTTGCTTAGGTTCTTCTGTTAGATGCGCTGGCCAGGGAAGCCAGTTCTTCTCCCAGGAAAGGGCAGAGAGGCCCTCAGTGTTATTCACAGAAGTCCTTCCACTTAGAAAGAAAAAGAATAAAAATAAATATCTCTGATAAAGCATTATAATTACATGAGTATACATTAAAGGCTATTTGTTTTTTATTTTAATTGTGTTAAAATAAGCGTGTATAAGCTATAAAATAAATGGTTTAAATTTTTCATGAATAAAATGGCAGTTTTTTCTTATTATATCTTATTACTTAATAAGAACCTTATTTAGAAAGGCATAAGACCCATTTAATAGCATATAAATACTGTAGTCATTGTAGATTCAAAAACATAAGAAAGTTATGGTTAGTGACTAAGTCTGAGGAGAGAGGTAGGAGTATGGGTTTGAGAAGCTTCAGAAATGATAGAGTGTTATTTTTCTAAAAATAAGTGAGTACACAGGTGTTCATTTTATCAGTATTTTTTAATACCAGTTGAGGGCTTGTTAAAACACATTGCTGAACATCACCCCCAGAGTACCTATTAATAATATAGTAGATTAACAATGGGGCCGATAATTTCCATTTCTAACATCAACAGTTCCCTGTTGATGCCAATTCAGTTGGTCTGAACACCACACTTCTTATACATTTTATAAATTATCTTTTATATGGATTTAATATTGTTTAAATATTAACTTTGTGGAAGAGTATACAAAGCAAAGTCTGGCTTTTCAACTACCTGCTCTGGGATAGATTTTCTTTTACTTAGTCATGGAGAAGTAAGTGCTTTCCCCATAGAACTAGTACAATTGAAGACAGATTCCAGAGCTAGGCTGCCTGGGTTAGAATCTTGGCTCCCTTGGGCAAGGTGTCTGATTTTTCTCTCAGTTTTCTCATCTTTACGAATGGAATAATGTTATCTATCTTGTGTTACAGTGAAGATCAAATGAATCAATACATGTGAGGCCCTTGACATATCTGGCCTGTCAGTAAGAGCCATCTGCTACTGTTATTCCTCTAAAGTACTATACTTACCCTGTTGGGGTTTCCTTCCAGGAGGTGTTGTATTATGTACTAATTGGTTCTTCACAGAGGACCTTCTGCCAGAATCATATTCTCCACAAGAAACCACTGTTCTTTCTTTGCCTCCAGTTGTCTAGATTTCTTGTTTAAGACCAACCTGGTCAACATAGCAAGACCCTGTCTATAAAAAAAAATTATCTGCATGTGGTGACACACAACTATAGTCTTAGTTACTCAAGAGGCAGAAGGATCACCTGAGCCCCAGAAGTTCCATGCTGGGTGAGAAAGTTAGATTCCCTTCTCTATAAATAATAATAATAATAATAATAGAAGAAACTGCATGTATAATATATGAAAACTCTCTGTAGTATCTATGTAATTTTTCAAATAAATAGGAAAAGAATGTCCAGCAAATGGCCTTCTGTACTAAGGATTAGGATTCAATTTCTCAGGCATTTGAGTAGCCTGCAAGCACCAAATAAAAACTCTATAAAGATCAAACAAGGTGTATATTCATAATTTCGATTATATATTTTAAGGCTCTGCTCTTTTCTTGTTCTAAGACAATAAAGCTTCTGTCAGATAACTGCATAACTCTCCCTCAGGGTTACTGTATGGCAGTGACCTACAGTGGTTTCTCAAGAGGAGCCTTCATGTGAATAACGAGATTGTGGTAGAGAACATGAGCAGAGTGTGCATTAGTGACTTAGAAGCTGCAGGAGGAAAGAGCCAGGCTCAAGATGAACAAGGAAGCTTTACTTTCTTTATTCATACCCTGGATGGGTGCCTTCATATCTTGGAGGTGCAGTAGTACCAAGTAAAAAACAGAGAATATTATTCTAAGGGTGAATGAAGTTTATTAATTATGCTACACATTGCAAAGCTAAAACAATATAATGGAAGTATATTACACTGAAGACCAAATGGATTGCTAATTGTTAAAAATAAAATTATATATGTTTTATTTTAATATTGAGAAGAGGTTGCAGAAGCATTTTCTCTTGGTGTTCAGTAATGTAAAGAAGGACCATAGAATGTGCACATCAGTTACCACAGAATAGGATGTTAGCATTAGAAAGTAATTTGACCTAAACATACATGCCTTTAATAACTACATCAGGTATAACATGAGGATACTACTGAAAAGAATGGGAGAGTAAAATGAAGGGGCATAAAGTGATAAACTCTATTGATGTTAGGACAAAAGAGAGTAGTTTTTGGCTGCACATGGTGGTTCATGCCTATAATCCTAATACTCTGGGAAGCTGAGGCAGGTGTATTGCTTGAGCTCAGGAGTTTGAGAACAGCCTGAGCAGGAGCGACACCTTACTAAAAATAGAAAAATTAGCCAGGTGGTGTGGCTGGCACCTGTAGTCCCAGATACTTGGGAGGCTGAGGCAACTGGATTACTTGAGCCCAAGAATTTGAGGTTGCTCTGAGCTATGACACCCAGGATGACAGAGTAAGACTCTGTCTCAAAAAATAAAAGATATTTGGCTGGGCACCCATGACAGAGTGGTCACGGCACCAGCTATGTACACCAAGGCTGGCAGGTTCAAACCCAGCCAGGACCAGCTAAACAACAATGACAACTGCAACAACAACAAAAAAAAATAGCTGGGCATTGTGATGGGCACCTGTAGTCTCAGATACTGGGAGGCTGAGGCAAGAGAATCGCTTAAGCCCAGGAATTTGAGGTTTCTGTGACCTGTGACACCACAGCAGTCTACCTAAGGTAACAGTCAGACTCCCTCTCAAAAAAAAAAAAAAAAAAAAAAAGTAATTCATTATATCACATATAATGTTTGAAAGAAAGTATGCTAAGAGGACAAAGAGAATCACTGGTAATTGAAGGTAAATTGATGTCTGTGGAACAATAATTTGGAAATGCTATAAAGCTAAATTTTATTTATAGCCAGCCATGAGTACACTCAGCCTTTCTTTTGGAACCACCATGAGATTCTATACAAGCATTGGTGCCCCATCTTCCTGAACTCAAACAAGTAGGCACATATGGTCATTCCATTGTTCCCTTACTTTCTCCAGAAATGTGACATCACTGGAAAAGGGAGTGTTCTCTACTGCCCTTTTATTATTTTCCTCTTAAATCTAACTTTTGATGGTTCCTTAAGCTAGCCATAATGCAGAATGTTTTTCTCAAGTCTGTCTTTACTTTAATGTAATTCTGGTAAAGTTGATGGCAGAGTTTTAATTAGTAACATTTAAGCTATAAGAATAACCAGTTGAATAGTTGACTTTGGAAATTACCCCATTTATTCAACAAATATTAAGTGCTATGTGCTACAAGTTTTGCCTCATGGTAGCGATTATTTGCAAGAAACAGTCCTTGCCTTCTGAGTACTTATACTAGAGTTAAATAGACAAATAGGTGCTCTAAAAATACAATAGGCATTCTTCTAGAAATCAGGATTCAGCAAAGACCCAAAAGAAGTAGTGGTCAGATTCATGGAGTATTGAAAATTGAGAATGATAAAGAGATAAATGAAGGAAAGGATTAATAGAGGAAGCACTATTAAGTAGGTCTTATTTATATTTCTTTTTTATGGAAAAATAGCATATTTCTACCAAAGTAAAATGTATTTTTTCTCTTAACAACTTTTTATTATATCATAATTATGTACATTAATGCATTTATGGGGTACAATGTACTGATTTTATATACAATTTGGAATGCTTACAACAAACTGGTTAACATAGCCTTCACCTCATTTACTTAATTATTACATTAAGACATTTATACTCTTAATAGATTTGACATGTACCCTTGCAATACGCACTACAGCTGAGGTCCCACCAATTACCCTCCTTCCACCCAACCTCCCCCCGCCTTTCCCCTCCTCTTCCCTCCTTCATCCTGGGCTATAGTTGTGTTTAATCTTTCATATGAAAGTGTGAGTGATTATATATATATTGGTTTCATAACAGTACTGAGTACATTAGATACTTTTTCTTCCATTCTTGAATTCTTCCATTCTTCTTCTGTACTAAGAAGAATATGTTCCAGTTCCAACCATGTACATATAAAAGAGGTAAAGTCTTCATCATTTTATGGCTACATAATATTCCATGGAGTACATATGCCACAATTTATTAATCCATGCATGGGTCAATGGACACTTGGGCTTCTACCGTGACTTGGCAATTATGAATTGGGCTGCAATAAACATTCTGGTGCAAGTATCTTTGTTGTAAAATGATTTTTAGTCTTCTGGATATGTACCTCGTAGAGGAATTGCAGGATCAAATGGCAGGTCTACTTTTAGTTTCCTACGTGTTCTCCAGACTTCTTTCCAAAAGGAACATATTAGCTTGCATTCCCACCAGCAGTGCAGAAGTGTTCCCTTTCCTACACATCCATGCCAGCATCTGTAGTTCTGGGATTTTAGGATGTGGGCTACTGGAGTTAGATGATATCTTAAGGTGGTTTTAATTTGCATTTCTCTGGTGATTAAAGATGATGAGCATTTTTTCATGTGTCTATAGGCCATGCACCTGTCTTCAGAGAAGCTTCTGTTCAAGTCTCTTGCCCACATAGAAATGGGATCACTTGTTCTTTTCTTATTAATAAGTTTGAGTTCTCTGTGGATTCTATATATCAAACCTTTATCAGAAACATAATCTGCAAATATATTCTCCCATTCGGAGAGCTATTCTCCCATTCGGAGAGCTGACTACTTTATTTACTGTGTTCTTGGCTATGCAGAAGCTTTTTAGTTGGATCAGATCCCAGTAATATATTTTTGGTGTTGCTTCAATTGCCAGGGGGGTCCTCCTCATGAAATATTCTCCCAGGCCAATTTCTTCAAGTGTTTTTTCTGGCACTCTCTCCAAGTATCTTTATAGTTTCCTGTCTTAAGTTTAAATCTTTTATCCAATGAGAATCAATTTTTGTTAATGGTGAAAGGCGAGGGTACAGTTTCAGTCTTTTTTTTTTTTTTTTTTTTTTTTGACAAACTTCACTGTTGTTTTATTTTAAGAAATTGCCACAGCCACCACAATCTTCAGCAACTATGACCCAGATCTTGTTGCTAATGGAGTGTTAGTGTTGATGGCTACTGCCCGATCCAGTTTCAGTCTTTTACATGTCACCAGTCATTCACCCAGCATTCCCTTTTTTTAATAGGGAATAGTTCCTCCAATTTATGTTTTTGATAGGCTTATCAAAGATCAAATGACAATAAGCAACTGGGTTCATCTCTTGGTTCTCTATTCTGTTCCATACATCTATCTATTTTTATGCCAGTACCATGCTTTTTTGATCACTATAGATTCATAGTATAACCTGAAATCTGGTAGCATGATTCTTCATGATTTGTTTTTATTTCTCAGTAATGTCTTAGCTATTTGGCATTTTCTATGAGTCCATACAAAATGAAGTACTATTTTTTCCAGACCTTCAAAGTAAAGTCCAAATTAATAGAGATTGTATTAAATTTGTTTGTTGCTTTGGGTAGTATAATGTTTAAACATTAATAATAATGTTTATTTTTCCTAGCCATGAGCATGGTATGTTTTTCCATTTATTACCATATTCAGCTATTTCTTTTCTCAGAGTTTCATAGTTCTCTTTGTAGACATCTTTCACATCCTTTGTTAGGTAAATTCTCAAGTATTTCACCTTCTTTGGCATTATTGTAAAGGGAATAGAGTGCTTGACTATTATTGGTATATATAAAAGCTACTGATTTGTAAGTATTGATTTTGTAACCTGAGACACTGCTGTATTCCTTGATCACTTCTAAGAATTTTGTAGTTGAGTCCCTGGGATTTTCCAGGTATAAAATCATATCATCTATGAAGAGTGAGAGTTTGATCTTCTCTGACCCCATTTAGATACCCTTGATTGCCTTCTCTTGCCTGATTGTGATGGCTAAGACTTCAATTACTATGTTAAATAGCAGTGGAGACAATAGGCATCCTTGTCTAGTTCCACATCTAAGTGGAAATTTTTTCAATTTTATTCCATTCGATATGATATTGGCTGTGGGCTTGCTGTAGATAGCCTCTATCAGTTTAAGAAGTAATCCATGTAAGCCTATTTTCTTAAGTGTTCTGATCATGAAAGATGCTGGATATTATCAAAAGCTTTTTATGCATGTATTGAGAGAATCATATGGTCTTTGTTGTTTGTTTTGTTTATGTGATGTATTATATTTATAGATTTATGTATGTTGAACCAACCTTGAGAACCTGGGATAAAACCAACTTGGTCATGGTGTATAATTTGTTTGATATGTTGCTGAATTCTGTTTGCTAGGATCTTACTGAATATTTTTGCATCTATATTCCTTAATGATATTGCGATATAATTTTTTTTTCATTGTTGGGTCTTTTCCTGGTTTGGGGTTCAGGGTGATATTTGCTTCATAGAATGTGTTGGAAAGTATTCCTTATTTTTCTATGTTTTGGAAAAGGGTATGTAAAATAGGTTCTAGTTCCTCTTCAAAGGAATTTGCTAGAATTCTGATGTGAAGCCTTCTGGTCCCAGACTTTTCTTTTTTGGGAGATTTCGTATTGTTGATGCTATTTCAGTGCTTGATATAGTTTTATTCAACATTTCCAATTCTTTCTGGCTCAGTCTCAGAAGGTCACCTGTTTCTAGGTATTGGGCTATTTCCTCCAGATTTTCATATTTCTGAGAATAGAGTTTTTTATAGTACTCATTAAGGATTTTTTGAATTTCTGATGTGTCTGTTGTTATTTCTCTTTTATCATTTCTGATTGATGATGTTAGGGATTTTACCTTTCTGTTTCTTGTTAGGTTAGCCAAAGGTTTATCAATTTTATTAATCTTTTCAAAAAACCAACTTTTTGATTCATTGATCTTCTGAATGATTCTTTTGTTTTCAATTTCATTTCATTCTGCTCTAATTTTGGTTATTTCTTTTCTTCTGCTGGGCTTGGGGTCGGAATGTTCTTCTTTTTATGGTTGCTTGAGATGGCCCATCTCAAGAGGAAGTTGTTGACTTCCTCTCTTTCATTCTTTTGAGGAAGGCTTGCAATGCTATCAATTTCCCTCATAGGACTGCCCTTGCAGTATCCCATAGGTTTTGATAATTTGTGTCCTCATTGTCATTTTGTTCCAAAAATTTTGTAATTTCTTTCTTAATCTCATCTGTGACCCAGCTATCATTCAGCATAAGATTATTTCGTTTCCCATGTCTTTGTATGAGTATGAAGATTCTTATTGTTGTGGAGTTCAACTTTTATTCTGTGATGGCCTGAGAAAATACAAGGAATAATTTCTATTCTTTTAAATTTTCTGAGGTTAGATTTGTGACCTAAAATGTGATCAATTTTGGAGGATGTTCCATGGGCTTATGAGAAGAACATGTATTCAGTTTTGTTAGGATGAAATGGTCTGTAGATGTCTGTTACGTCCATTTGTTGTAGGGTCATGTTTAAGTCCAATATTTCTTTGCTTAGTTTATTCTTGGAGGATCAATCTAACACTGCCACTGCCAAAGGGGTGTTAAGATCTCCAATTATTATAGTGCAGGAAGATATCAAATTGTTCATGTCTGTTAGTATTTCCTTTATAAGTTGAGGAGCAATCTGGTTGGGTGCATAAATGTTAATAATTGAAATCTCTTCAGGTTGAATGTTTCCTTTGACAAATATGAAGTGACTATATCTTTCCATACTTTTGTTAGTTTAAAGCCAGTTGTATCTGCAAATAAAATTGCAACCCCTGTTTTTTTTCCTGTTTCCATTTGCCTGAATTATATATGTTCATCCCTTCACCCTCAGTCTATTTTTATCCCTTGTGGTAATAGGAGATTCTTGTATGAAACAGATATCTGGCCTGAGTTTTTGTATCCAGTCAGCCAACCTGTGCCTCTTTGGAGGACAATTTAAGCCATTCACATTAATTGAGAGGATTGATAAGCATGGCAGTGTTTTGGTTGTCATGTTTTTCAAATGTCCAGTGGATATTTTTAATCCTTTCACCATTGTGAATTTTAGGTTTTGTTCAAGGCTTTCTGGGTGAGTTTACTTTGGTGGTAGACCATTAAGCTTATCATCATGAGTGATGGAACTGAGAATATCCTGGAGAACTGGTTTAGTTATGGCAAATTTCTTCAACATGTGTAATTCAGTGAGTATTTGATTTCTCCATCACAAATGAAACTCAGTTTAGCTGGATACAGGATCTTGAGCTGAAAGTTGTTTTCTTTTAGGAGCTTGAATGTCAATGACCATCCTTTTCTGGCTTGACAAGTTTCAGCTGAGAGATATGCAGTCATTGTAATATTCTTCCCCTTGTAGTTTATGATTTTCTTACATCTGGCTGCTTGCAGAATTTTCTCCTTCATATTAACTTTGGAAAAGTTAATTACAATGTGTCTAGAAGATGTTTTATTTGGATTGAGTCATGTTGTGCTTCTGAAACTGTCTGCTATCTGAATTTCAGTATCTTTTGCTATGCTTGGGAAATTCTCCTCCATTGTATCTTGGAGTACAGCATTGATGACTTTAGAACCATCTTCTTCTCCTTCAGGAATTTCTATAAGGTGAATGTTTGATCCTTTGGAGCAGAACTTTCTCAGGGAGTAATCCATTTTTGCTCTCCACTTCTCTGCCTCTTTGAGTGTTCAGGAGTGTTCAAAAGCTTTGTCTTCAATGTCAGAGATCCTCTCTTCTGCCTGATCCATTCTATTACTAAGGGATTCTACTGTATTTCTCAGGTCTACAATTTCTTTCCTCATTATGTCTAAATCCTTGGAGATTTTGTCTTTGAATTTACTGATTTCTTGAGACAAATTTTGAACTACTCCTTCAATTTCTAATTCCAGCTTTACGTCCATTCTATTAATCTTATTTGCATCCATATTCTGAATTCTATTTCAGACATTTCAGCCATTTGTTTATGAATGCCATGTTCTGTTGTGTCTTCTTTGTCATTCCTTGGGGTAGTTGATCCACTCTGGTTATTCCTGTTGCCAGAGTTCTGCTGGTTCCACCCCATGATTGATTTTCATAGTGTGGCTAGAGAAACTGGTAAGGTGAAATTGGATTGAGGGCTCCAGGAGTTGTAGTTTACCAGCCCTTTACCAAAGAGCTGGGACTGGTGACTGTGGCTTTTCCCCTACAGCTTTACAAAGGTCCCTTTCAGTCCTGCATCCTGAAATTCTGGGGACCTGATTGGTGTGATGAGGCTAGGTGGCTCTGTCTTGTATTCAGCCAGCCTCTATCCAAAGCGAGTGAATCAGTGGCTTTGGGCTAAAATCTCAGCTGGGGCGAGATACAAGTGACTAAGACACCCTGACCCCCATGGGCAACAACTGGAAGAGGAGAATCAGTTCCTCCCACTACACTCAACCTTGGAGGGTCCCTGGGTGGCTGGCCCAGGTCAAGAGTTCCAAACCAAATGTTCCAGGCAGCACAATCGCTGTTCAAGTGGGAGAGTTAAAAAGATCTCTAGCAACTAGACAACAGGAATCCAAAGGCAGCTCAAATGTGACACACTTCAGTGCTCCATGGAGTCAGAAAGGCCCACCCAGCAAGGTTTAGTCCAGGGGTGTTGGTGCCTCCTTCCCCACCTTGCACCTCTGCCCCACCCAGTCACTGGTAATGCCATGGGATTGTGGCCCAGTTCCCTCCAATGAGCAAATACACCAGGGATTTGCACCTGACAGAGTCAAAGGGGAGTCAGTGCCTCCTCAGCCAGGCTGCTGCACTCTGACACCAGCAGGCAGGTGGAGTTGAAGCCTGACTCCCTCCAGTGCTCATTGGAAACTGGGGAGTGTTCCACTTGAGTCTGTTCCAAGCCTAGGGTTAATGTTGCCATGTGGGTTTTCTCCCTCAGAGACTGTACCTCTGCCCCAGCCGCACTCCTCCTCTGGTACCCCTGCAGGGTAAGGTCCACAGAATTGTGGAGGTGTCTCTCCAAAATTTGACCCCAGCAAGAGCACACCACTATCGGTGCTACATGGCAGGTGCCACTGTTCAGGTTCCTACTGGGTCCTATTTTTAATATTTATTTGTTTGTTTTATTTTAGAGGCAGAGTCTCACCCTCTTGCCCAGGCTAGAGTGCTGGGGTGTCAGCCTACCTCATAACAACCTCAAACTCCTGGGCTCAAGTGATCCTCCTGTCTCAGCCTCCTGAGTAGCTGAGACTACAGGTGCCCACCATAACACCCAGCTAATTTTTCTATTTTTAGGTAGACAGGATCTCACTCTTGCTCACACTGGTCTTGAATACTAGTGCTCAAGTGAACCTCCTGCCTCAGCCTCCCAGAGCGCTACAATTATAGACATGAGCCACCATGCCCAGCCAAACTTAATATTTAAAAAAAAAAAAAAGGAAGGAAATAAATAAAATTAGTAAAATAGAATCATTGTAGCTACCAAACAAGCCACCAAACATGATTAAAGGCATAAAGCTAGTGGGCTTTTTCAAAGTAAGAGAGGCCTAGAGAGGACCCTAATGCAGACTGCCTTAAATGGCCTCCTAAAAATGTCTGAATTCTAACCTGTGTACAGGGGAAATCTGTGAAGAGGTCTGAGAAGGGTGACCAGATTTAAATTGTGAAAAGGATAATGTTTGAAAGACCAGTTAGAAAGTGATTATACTAATCCATAAGAGAGATGATGATGACTAAATCAAGACTATGAAAAGGAGAGGTTAGTTGTAACAGATTTTGAGATAGCAAAATCTGTAGGACACAGTGACTACAAGCAGGATATAGTGAACTAGTGAAACAGTTCCACTCAGTGAGATGGTTTTAATGGGAGCAGACAGGTTCAGGAGAAATGAAGAACTCTTAGGGCAGTGGTTCTCAACCTTCCTAATGCCACAGCCCTTTAATACAGTTCCTGTGGGTCACGACCCACATGTTGAGAGCCACTGTCTTGGGGCTTTGCAGGTCAGAAGCATAGAAATGAGTCTGGGCTAGAGATACCACTTAAGGCTTCACAGCTTCTGGTAGTGGTTGAAGCTATGGTAATGGATGAGATTGTTCATGAAGGCTTTGTAGAGTAAGAAGGAAATAGGCTAAAGGCAAAGGTGTGAAGGCTGCCAATAGTTAAGGAACGTGCAAGGGGACAGGAATAGCAGGAATAAGCCACCGATTGCCTAACAGCAGAATTATATATTTTGGTTGGAGGAGTACATGCGGGTAAAATAATATAGATTGTCACTATTGATGTGGTTGACATTACTGGCTCCACTATACCAAGAGACAAACAAATGTTTTATTGGAAAAACACTGGAATTAACCCATGTGTTTGGGGAGGGAGGTAATTGTCAAGGCTTTTCTTTTGTAGGAAGGGAGAAATATGTTATGTATAACAGACTGTAGTCAGATTTTAAAGTAGTTGCTCATCTTGTAAACCTAGAAAATAACAAGAAAAAAACTGACAGCAAGACAAGTTTCTTGAATCCTCATCACCTGGGCACTTCTCTGATATATTGACTTGTTGGTTAGACAAGATGAGACAGTATGCATGTCACACAGGAAGGCCTGGGTATGCTGTTGCTAGAATTTCTCACTTCTTATTTCCAAGTGAGTTGCTAAAGTCACACGTAATCCTTCCCACTTCCTTTGTTGGAAAGGAATTCTGTAAGCAGAAAGTTATGTGCAGAGCTCTAGACCATAAAAACCTCACCTTTCACTACTCATCACAACAGCTGTGAGTAAAAGGAGGGTTGTTTACATGGTAAGAAGTCCAAAGAGCCACTGAGCAAGTAACATAATTAATTATTCAGTGCTTCATACTGTGGGATGGCACATGCTGTAACTCTTACTGGGGTTTCCTCCTGGAAATGACCATGCTAGACTGGAAACTTGTGAGTTATCATGAAAGATCCTAAGGGTTTTCCTCTGTGTATGGGTCTTGATTTCTTGGATTGATGGATTTTCCACTACTAGACTCGAACCAACAAGGAAAGGGATAGGAATAAGGCTGTAGGTCTCCTTTGAGTGTCAAATGGATTTTTCAAGAGATTACCTTAAACTTAATCCAGTAGTTTTATCTAACTGTCTGCATCAGGTTGAGGAATACCTTGTCCCTGTTCCAAAGTTCCATTCCAAGTGGTTGTGTGGTCACAGCTGTCTTAGAATTGCCCATTAGAGGGAAGACACTAAAACATCACAAGTGTAGTGGCTCCATTCTCTCTTTTGTCCCTTCCTTATAGTTCCTAGAAAAAAACTTTATTCTTATATATTTAGGCATCTAGCCTTCTCAGCTAAACACTCCTTCCCCCTGACCACAAAGGAATTCAAAGTAAACCAAACCCACTGCTCTCCCAAGCTTTTCTTCTTACCTTGGCCTGGTTGAAATACAGCTACAAGAAAATGGTATCCACATTGCCCTAAGGTTAGTAGGATTTTCCTCTGAGACTAGTATAATGAGAGTTGTATGACAGTATAAAGCCAATGCCATAGCAGTTTCTAAACAGAAGCACTTGTTGAGAAGAACTGTTTTTCTCTATCAAGAACTTTCTTCTGGGGCTAGGTTTAGTGTGTGTTTGTGTGTGTGTGTGTGTGTAAGAGGGGACTAGAAATAAATAACTTTTCACATGGGATTGTGATACTTTAGAGGAGAGAGAATTTAGCCACTTAAAACATATTTGAAGAGATTCATTTTGGAGTTTCTATCCTTTGCCCATGTATGAATCTTCTACACCTAAAAGGAAACAAGCCTTGTCTAATTTAATTGAACATATGCTCATTTCTTTAGGAAAGTAAGGAAATCTTTTTCTTTTTCTTTTTTAAATCATAGCAGTGTACATTAATGCGATCATGGGGCACCATACCCATGTGCTTCATCACACTGGTTAACATAACCTTCCTGGCATTTTCTTAGTTATTGTGTTAAAACATTTATATTCTACATTTACTAAGTTACTGTGTTAAGACATTTATATTCTACATTTACTAAGTTTCACATGTACCCTTGTAAGATGCACCATAGGTGTAATCCCACCAATTACCCTCCCTCCACCCATTCTCACCCCTCCCTCCCCTCCCTCTCCACCTTCCCCATATTCTTAGGTTATAACTGTGTTATAGCTTTTATATGAAAGCCATAAATTAGTTTCATAGTAGGGCTGAGTACAATGAACATTCTGGTACAAATATCTTTGTTATAATATGATTTTTGGTCTTCTGGGTATATACCTAGTAGAGGAATTATAGGATCAAATGGCAGGTCTATTTTTAGATCTCTTAAGTGTTCTCCAAACATGCTTCAATTGCCCAGGGGGGTCCTCCTCACAAAATATTCACCCAGACTGATTTCTTCAAGAGTTTTCCCTGCACTCTCTTATGATATTTTTATAGTTTCATGTCTTACATTTAAATCTTTAATCCAGTGAGAGTCTATCTTAGTTAATGGTGAAAGGTGTGGGTCCAGTTTGAGTCTTTTACAGGTCACCAGACAGTTCACCCAGCACCATTTGTTAAATA
>CAUYPK010111526.1:0-12383 GCA_963574355.1 Loris lydekkerianus | reverse complement strand
AAGTGAAATATGTTTGTAATTTCTCTTTATAATAATATTTTTTTTCCAATTTTAATATCAGGTATATCCAGATGAAGTAGAATGATTTTGAAGTATTTCTTCTTTTTCTATTGTCTATAAGATTTGGCATGATCTGTTTTTGAAATGATCTTCTATTTTTATTTATAAATATTAGTTCTCTATTTTTTGAGAATTTGGGAAAAAAAAAAGAAGTTAACTGATGATTCCATACTGAACCTCAGAGTCAAAGCATTCTACAATAGACATACTCTTATCTGACAATGTGAATGTTACGTTTTTTGCATTATTATTATTATTATTATCATTGCTCAATAAAAAAAATATACTGAGTTTAATTGTTATATATGTCTCTATCTGCCTAGTTTTTTGTTTGTTTGTTTGTTTTTTTAGAGACAGAGTCTCACTGTATCACCCTCGGTAGAGTGCTGTGGTGTCAGAGCTCATAGCAACCTCCAGCTCCTGGGTCTAGGTGATTCTCTTGCCTCAGCCTTCCTAGTAACTGGGACTACAGGTGTCTGCCACAACACCCGGCCATTTGTTTTTTTGTTGCAGTTCAAACCAGCCGGGCCAGGTTTGAACCCACCACCCTCAGTATATGGGGCTGGCGCCCTACCCACTGAGCCACAGGTGCCACTCCTGCCTAGACATTTTTGAAATGTTATTGCTATAATGAGAAATCTATTTCTGATCTAGATAATCAACAAAGTAGAAGACTAAAAATATTATGTCTTTCAAGCTATTATCTTAATTTGCAAATGATTAAAAACAAATATTATGGTTTTAACACATTTTTATACAAAAAAATTATACTTGTGTAACATTAGGCAAATTGTTCAGTTCATACCATTATGCAGTAAAGGTAGGTCAAAGATCTAACATACATACAAAAATATTTTATTTTCTGTCAGTCTTTTTTGGACCTATACCAAAGGTATTTAATAATTAGTATCCCAGAAGATTACAGTATAAGTCCATGTCACCAGAAAAGTTTATAATTGCATGGGTCTTAAAGTAAGCATTATTCTGAACTTTAAGTTAAATTTAATATATACCATTATTCTGAACTTTATGTTAAATTTAATATACACCTGAAAATTAAGGAGAAAATTATGTTGTTTTGCCATATCTCTTTTCAATACTTGTGTAACATAATTTTAGCAAGTACTATCATAAAAGAAGCAAACCTTATTAGAGGGAAAGACATTTTGATTTTAGTTTTATTGATTAAATGCAGTATGTCTATAATAAATACTATTAATATTCATTCTTGTACTGAGTTTTTACTGAGATATACCTAGCATTATAGTAGGGGATGAGAGTAAAAATTCAAATAAAATAATATGTTTAATCACTGACCTCAAAGATCTCACTGACACTGAATGTCTTTTGTAGACTAGACACTCTGATTTCAAACAGACCCCTGTATATTTGAATTCTTAACAGTTGGAAATCCACAGGCTTAATGAAGTTAAATGTTTCTAAAGCAGGTTTATGGACAAATTGAATTGATACTTTAAAGTCTAGTTATAAACTTAATTTTTCAACAGTGACTGAATAACATTTTTCCCTGGTTATCCACCTCTGTGGTACAGACCACTCCAGAACTAAATGATATTAAACAAACATAACTGTAATATGTTTCCATATTGGTCAGGAATTTAGACAAGGCAGTCCAAGGATAACTTTCTCTGCTCCATAGTGATTACAGCTCTAGTATGGAAGACTCAAAGGGAGGGCTGCTACAGAGATTGCCAGAGGCTTCAGTGATTGGGACCCTTTCTCACTCACCTGTCAATGGCCTGGGCTGCCATTCTCTGAAAACTGGGTTCTGTTGGGAACTTTTGACCACAACCCTGTATGTGGCTTTCCCTCTGGGGCTTCCTTTCTTCATGGCAGGCTTTGGATATTTGCATTTCTGACATAATGACCTGCCAGTGCCATAGTGAATAAAATAGAAGCTGAGAGGCCTAACAACCAAGCCTGGAAAACCACATCATGTCATTTCAGCCATACTTTATTGGTTGAAATAGTAAGCCTGACCACATTCAAGAGCAGAAAGCATAAATTACACATTCAGATAGGAGGACTGTCCAAAACTTGGTAGCCATGGTGTAAAACATATATGCCTTGTCTATTCAAGACTTTCAGAAGATAACATTTATGATATGATTGATATGACTGGTCTTCCAGGGTTAAAAAAAATATTTTCATAATGTCTTGTGTTTACGTAATACCTATGTGTGAATTCTCTTTGATGAAGCTGTTACTTTACATTTCTATTTTCACAACAAAAATAAACAACCAGATCAACTAATTCCTGTTAATGTGACTGGCATAAATTAGAGTGTTCATATATCTAAGTCACAATCAAATTTAGATTTTAGTTAAAGTGATTATGTCTAAGACCAGTCAACTTTGTATGTTTTCTCTACAGATCTGAAAGAAAGAGACCCTTGCAGATAAGATCCCACCAAGAAAATCCATTTTCTCACGTTAAAAATGGGTCAGACCTCTCCTTGAAATGAAACAAATTCTTGTATCATAGAGACCAAGTTCTGGGCACATAGAATACCTGAGCTCTTTGCTATAAAGTGTGACTTCTCATAATAATTTGTCATTTGCTTATACTGTTGAGTCTTACTGGGCCAAGTAAGCTCTTGATTTATAGCTGGGGTATGTGCATTGGCAACAAAGTATTTTCTTTGTAATGACTAGAATAATATAACGTCTCCATTCCAAATATGCAATTGGCAGAAGTTTATAGGGTGAATTTGGCTGGTGTATATTAGTCAGGTTGAGAACTTTGTACACAAGGTAGACATAGGTGGACAAGACCCCACAAATGGATTAGCAGGTTGGAATGGCTTGCCATATTGAGCTGTCTTATAGAACCTGAATTTCTGAAATCGTGAATCATACCAATAATGCCTAAATGCCTTACACTATACTTTGGCATCATTAGAGTCTTTAATGCCATCTGGAAAGGAAAGGAGCAAAACTTTCTTAGTAGGTGGCTTATAAAACTCTTCAAATATTTAGTGATCACATGTAATGTTTAAAATATTTAAGGCACTTTTAAAGGAGCCATTTGAAGCACTCAAAATGATTACCTCTCCTAATTCACCAAGTATGTGCAAGTTTTGATTTTTAACAAGCAAGACTGGTTTTGATTTATGAAGTGCCAAAAAGGCACTGAAAAAAAAACTACTTGAAATTTTGCTTAATTTTATTTAAAGAGAACTGAAAGACAGTTTTATATAAAAAAATAAAAATAAGAAACATAAATTCTCTTGGCTTAATACTTTACATGCCAAGTTCAGCCTGGAACTCATTTTTACAGCTGCTTTATGAGTCTTTAAAATAGTGATTTATAATGGAAAGAGTGACACAATCTCAATCATAACATGATGTACCAGGTATCCTAATGAGCAAAGGTATTTTTCTCAAGCATGCATAACTTATAGCCTTTGCTTAAAGGTGGATATGTTTTCATTAAGATCATAATTTTCAATTATGCCTAAATATCAAACTACAAAGATGGCTTTCTTAATAAATATGAACATCCTTTTACTTTTTCTTCTCAGAATTTAAAATGCAGCAGCAAAATATTCATGGAAAAATGAAACTTCTAGTTGAACTACAAAAAAAAACAACAAAAACAACAACAACAAAAAAACATTACTAAATGGTACAACGTGCCACACTGTCATGTAATTATTTTGTAATTGTAGCATTCATCTATTGGTATTAAGCTCAAGGATGACATTACCATACCCTTCTCTAAAGACAGACTTCTGTTATTTAAGGGAGGTTTACAGCAGGGGCATAAATGCTCTGTGGAGTCATAATTTCTGAGGCCCTGACTCGTATTGGAAGAGGAAGATAATCAGAAAACTACCCCTGACTTTTAATTAGGAGATCTATCTCCTTTGGTCAAACTCCATTGGTCAGAGAGAACTGAGAGAGTGTGTCTGTTTGTATAATCAGTGCTGCTCTTTGTGTGTGTGTGTGTGTGTGTGTGTGTGTGCGCGCGCGTGCATGAGCCTGTGTGTATGTATATATGTGCACGTGGGTATGACTGAAATTGGATTGGACAGTATATAAGTATGATTCCAGCAAATAGAAAAATGACTGTTTGTGTGAATGTCAGTGAAGATTAGCATTACAACTTTCCATGAGCTGTCAATAATCAATATCATACTAATGTATTTTCTAAATTAAGTGCTTTTCTTTTTTTAAAATTTTAACAGAAGGCTATATCCCCATTCCTATAGTTGCTAAAATAGAAATAATTTGATGAAACTCCTTGGTATGAAGGTAATACCATTATTGATACTTCCGTTGTTTCATTAGCCAGAATAAATCACTAAGAAGCAGCATCCTATATAACATGATAATTCTTTTTATCTTGAAATGTAAATGAAAATACGGTGAAAATAATAGCATAGAAGCATTTAAAAAGCAGAGAAATGCTTATATGTTTAAAAGTCCAGCAACAGAAGCTTATTTGTGATGATAAAAGTCTCACAAATATTTTCTTACTCAGTTTGGAGAGCAATATTAATTGACAATTTTAACTTCCTTTCAATGCCTTAGGTCATTTTGTAAGTGATAACCTAGTTCTCTACCCATGTTATTTAAATGTAGCTGAAAGCAATTAAAATGGGTTGCATAATAGAAATTTAAAATATTTGTATAATGCAATTTATTGTTATAGTTGCTAGCAAAACAATGGGTGTATTATGGATAATTTGGATAAAACTGGTTTGCAGAGGAAATGCCCCCTAATTTAGTCATGTCTAGAGAAAATGTGGGCAAATCAAATTGTTCTTCTGAACAATCTTTAATTCACAGAGTAGATTTTTAATTACTGATTAAGATCAGGGAATTACAAAGAGAATAGTTCATATCATAGGAGAAAAAAATCACCAATTTATTATGAAAAACACTGCATATTCATGGTTTGTATTTTTCCCCCACCCTCCCCACTTACTGGACATTTTCATTTCACTCAAACACCAGTATATTGTGGTAAATTTTGCTTTTTTTTTTTTTTTTTTTTTAAAGAAATTCATCTTAAGTGTCTACTCTCTGCCAATAACGGTGAGTGGCAATAGAGATAAAAAAGTGAATTTAAGGATAGGCAAAAACTCTATTTTCTAGAGCTCAAGTAACTATGCAGTAAAATATGTGTTAATAAACTTGTTTGTGGTAATAATTTTACAATATGTACGAATATGAAAGTAAAAATCAATAAATAAAAACCTAAAAAAGCCACGTTTTATGCATATTGAAAAAACTTAGATGGCACTGACATTTCATAGATTGTTAATAAGTAAAATATAAACCAATTTTGATTATCACTAAACTTCTACTTGTTGAATATTAAATATGATTGTCAATGTCATGTGCACTTATTTTGTGACTGAAGATGGTGATTTACGTATATCTCTCAGAGGCTATTGTGTAGAGTGGACTCAGATGGACATTCTCATTTGGGTCCTCTCATGTAGCTAATAATATCAAATGACAGCTACAAATCCATTTGATGCCCAGGATGGCACAGTCACTTGCCTAGCAGTTGATGTGGGCTTTGGCTTGTAGTTTAACTGTAAATAATTCACCAAATTATCTACATGTGGTTTTCCCACATCACTTAAACTTTTCACAGAATGACAGCTGGTTCATAAAAAATTGGTATTTACAACAGACAGAACCTACTGAATGCTGCCACTCTCTTCAAATCTGACCCTGGAACTTGGCACAGCCTCCCATCTCCTAGGTTCCTCTAGGGATTTTGCGCCATTCAAGGAGAAGGGACAAAGATCCTTTCCCTTTCAAGTGTAAAAGGATTTGTGCCCTGTAGTGGCTTAAATCAGAATTTTTTTTTTTTTTTTTTTTTTTTTTTTGTCACCAAATCAAAGACTTTCAGATTCATTTTCTATTGCAGCCACTGCTAGGCTAAGTTCCACATAGATTCCAAGCAGTTTTGCATGGACACAACCTGGTAGCATCTCACTGTGAAACGTTCACCTGGGATTTTCTGTAACTGTTGTGGGGGAGGCCCATAGGAAGAGAAATGGGAATGCTCATTCAGCATGAGCCCATGTTGAAAGTGGAGACACAGGAGAGTTAACACACTGCAGCCGGACTCCTACCAATGGCAGATGGTAGTCAATAGTTAAATGCATTCCTTATTAATTCCCCAGGCAGATGGTTCTGAAGGCTCTCTGAGTGTTATTGGGGATTAAGCAACCCACTGTCCCATGTGTCAGGGATAGTGATCATACTGTGCTTATATCTCAAGCTGTCAGGTAGATAGCAAGGGGCCTTTGAGACTCTTATAAGAGATGAAGTGGAGCATTTGCCTTGGAGCTGCCTTAAGCAATCACCCCACCTGGGAAGAACTAGCGTCAGCTGTGTCTTGGTGCCTCTCACCTTAATCCTATCCCCAGCAATTAACTGCCACAGCGTAAGGCAGCCAATCTATGGTAGTCTGCATGACAGTGTGAACAGACTAGGAAATATGAGCAGTAAACGATCTTGTTTAAATAATGGGTTTGAACAAATTCTTCCTTAAATTAAAACTCTCTATCCCCTATTGTTAAAAGGTAACCTCGTTGACTCCTTCTAAGTTGGTGGGTTGCCCTGACACATTTCTTATGGTAGGATAATTTAAGCTGGTATTTTTTATAAAATGGAAGATTTTAGAATTATGCAGGGACTGATGGGTAAGTCAGAGTCCTCTGCACAAATACAAACAATTATTTGAATATTTCTAAGTCACTCTAAAACTGATTTTGCACAAATTTTTACCTATTTGAAATAAGGAATTTCCTTTTCATAGATTTTAGAAGATCATTTGTTCACTGGTCCATTCACCAATGAAACCACAATGATGTATTTTTCAATGTATAGTTTGAAAAAAGACACAACCATCCCATGTATTACTGTGCAAGAGACATGACTAGAACCTCCTCTAAAGAAGACAGATGAATGGCTAACAAACATGTAAAAATGCTCATTGTCCCTAATGATCAGAGAAATGCAAATCAAAACTACCCTGAGATATCACCTAATCCCAGTGAGAATGGCCTACATCACAAAGGCTCAAAGCTGCAGATGCTGACGTTGACGTGGAGAGAAGGGAACACTTTTACCCTGCTGGGACTGCAAACTAATACAACCTTTTTTGGAAGCAAGTATGGAAAATCCTCAAAGAACTCAAAATTTACCTCCCATTTCTTCCAGCAATCAGATTACTAGTCATCTACCCACAAGAAAAAAAAAAAAAAAATCAATTCATCATAAGGACATTTGCACTAGACTGTTTAATGGAGCTCAACATACAATTGCTAAAATGTGGAAACAATCTAAATGCCCACCAGCCCAGGAACGGATTAACAACCTGTGGTATATGTACACCATGGAATATTATTCAGCCACTAAAAAAGATGGAGACTTTACATCTTTTGTATAAACGTGGATGGAGGTGGAACATTCTTTTTAGTAAAGCATCACAGGAATGGAGAAGCAAGAATCCAATTTACTTAATTCTGATATGAAGGCAGTGGATGAGCTAATACAAGGGGAGGTGGGTAGGGGGACGAGCGAGTAGGGACAGGGGTGGAGGAAGAGGGTTGGGGGTCACAATGTAAGACACACCTCTTAGGGGACATCCATAATTATAAGAGGGTCTTTATCTAACAAATGCAAACAGTGTAACCTAATTCTTTGTACCCTTAATAAATTCCAAACAATAAAAAAGTATATGATAATGTTGGTTTTTTATATCAACATATTTTATAAAATAACACATGCATAGTTTTTTTTTTAAATCAAAACCACTCTTTATTTGAAGAACTACTAAATTCTTTTTAATATCTATCTCCACTCACTGGTTTTGTTCAGGAATATTTAATATTAATATTAAAATCTTAACATATAATCCTAAATAGCTTTACTAAAACATATTCGCTCTTTCTTTAATGTATATACTATGTATAAACACTGAATGAATTATTTGGTACTTGTGAGTTTGGACTGCTTTAGTTCTTATATTTTATGCTCCCAATTTCAGTAGTCAGTGCTTAAATTTCTTGCCAAATCCTAAAACTCAATATGGTGACTTCCACCTGACACTTTGTTTGTGGGGTAGGCCCAGTTTTCAGTTTCCAGTCTTACCTACTTTCTTTCCTTCTATCAAAGACTTTTATTTTAATCTTCTCTATTTTTGTTTCTAGCTGGCCTCCAAATATTGTTTCCTTGCTTCCTGTTAATGTACAGAATTAAACTGTTCAGTTCACAATATCCTTTTTAGTTGATTTCAGATAGATAAATTGAGGTAATGGCAAAACTAATAGATAATAGATTAAGTGTGTATGTGACTAGAAAGATATAAATTCAAATCCCTAAATAAAGATCTTTGCTGTCATCTCATCTTGTGTAGTCTGTTTCTTGACTTAATAATTACAGAAGCGAGTTTACACCCATGGCAAAGCTGCTGATCATTCGCGTCTCCAGTCACACAACACATGTTATTTGAAATTTGAGTCCATTATGTCAGTTTGAAAAAAGTTAAACAAGACCTTCAGAAGTGAGTGTAGTCATTATACTCTTGGTACTTACTATCAGACCTGTTTATGTGTGTAGATTATATTTTCACATCTCAAGATAAGTGGAATTCATACAAATTGCACGTTAGAGAGGACTCATGAGTTAATTGCTCCACAGGTAATACAATGACAGTGGTCCATTTCTGCAGCAACTGTAAGTAGTATAGGAAAGCAGGTGATAAAGTAGCCACTGTTACTCACTGGTTATAAACAGCATAACCAGGATGGATAGCAAAACATATCCTCTCAACTTAGGCCTTCTTACTTGGGAAAGGATTAAACTTACAACATTTTTCTCTCAGTGTGAAATCTATTTGTTTATTTTGGGTGAAATCATTTTTCTGCCTCTGAGTTTCACCCCAGAATCCCTTTGGAAAATTATTGGATCAAGATGATACATTCTTGGTAAATAAAGCAGAATCCATAGCGAACATACTTGGGGTTTGGGGTATAGCCAAGTTTCAGTAACTGGCTCTTAAGGTAAGCCCTGCATTCATTTGTTCAGAGACTTGATTTTCTTTGATGGCCAAGGGCAGAGTGTTATGCATAGCTGGCTGATGATTCTGAGTGTAGGTGGTTCTGACTAAAATTGGCACTAATTGGCAAAAAGGAAGGGATTCCAGAATTTGAAGGGGTTTTATTCATGGAGAACACTTACACAAACAACACAGTTTTCTGTACATTCAAAGTGATCCCCCCTAAACAGTTCTTTAGTAAAAAGCCTAGCAGGGGGTGTCAAATGGCAAAATTGGGTTCAGTGAATGGGATAGACTCTAGCACTTGTGTTATATCACTACAGTTGATTCCATGTGGTATCATAGTAAAGCACGCAGAGTATGCCCTGAGAGTTTCGATGCTGAATTTCAATGAATATTTTTACACCTTTTCCTTTTTAAGCCTAAAATGGATTCCCATAGGAGTATTATCTCTTCACTAGCAAGAAAAGTGGGTCTAATGAGGCAAAGAAAAAATATATATATAGCAAAATAATATGCTAACTAGTTTAGCAAGAGGCAAATAGATTTTTCTGAAGAGAGTGGCCGGCCATATTCTCCTTAATTTTTCTCATATTTATGCCCTTATGCATTTTTCTTTGTAGCACCTACTCAAAGTCAGGCAGTGGTAAGTGCTTTCAATGCATTAACAGATTTTATACTCTAATAACTTAGTGAAGTATTCATTACAAAATTATAGTTGAAGAAGTCTCAGCCTAGAGCTGGTACGTAACTTCCTGAAAGTTACAGTTCTTTTATATTGATAGGGTTAGGGTTCTGATATCAAAAGCTCTAAGTTATGTCCTTACGGATCTGCTGACTTTCCAATACAGTTTTCTCAATAATTAGATAACATAAGTATTTCTTATTTTAACCACTGTTGCTCGTTTGTTAGCTTAATAGATGTGTAGGTCAGTTTAGTCAATTTAATTGGTCAAGGTTGTTTTGAGAACTAATACTAAGAAAAGGGCTTCAAGGGACTAGGAGGAAAACCTGGACTGCTGGATCATGAAGTCTGCAGAAACCATAAGAAATGTGGGAATGAAATAACCCAGGTAACCACTAAAAAGAGATAATCAAGGACCAATTGTAAAGGTCAATGCTGTCTGGAGGCAAAGAGAAGCCAATGAAAGACCTGCAGCCAGTTTCACGTGGAGAGAGTATTTACACCCCACAGACATTTGCCTCTCTCCTCGCTCACCTTGTCTCCCCCAGGAGAGGTGCCGAGTTCCAACTCTCTTTGGAAGTGCTCTAAACTTTCTATGTTCCTCCTAAATAAAATCTTTCTGTTATCCTGAAACTTGTGTGTTACTTTTGCTTTCTATCCACACTGCCTGTGGGGCTTGTTTTATCTTCAGTTTCCATCCACTTTTGCTTTAGATTACCTTTGTGCCTTGGTTGAACTTTCCAGCTCAGCTGAGGAATAGAAGCAGGACAAATGGATTTCGGGAACTGGGACATCTGACTATATGTTTTTTTCTTTATTATTAAATCATAGCTGTGTACAGTAATGTGATCATGGGGCACCATGCACTGGTTGTATAGACCATTTGACATATTTTCATCGCACTCATCACACTGGTTAACATAGCCTTCCTGGCATTTTCTTAGTTATTGTGTTAAGACATTTATATTCTACATTTACTAAATTTCACATGTACTCTTGTAAGATGCACCATAGGTGTAATCCCACTAATCACCCTCCATCTTCTCATTCTCCTCCTTCCCTCCCCTCACTCTCCCCCTTCCTCATATTCTTAGGTTATAACTGGGTTATAGCTTTCCTGTGAAAGTAATAAATTAGTTTCATAGTAGGAATGAGTACATTGGATACTTTTTCTTCCATTCTTGAGATACTTTACTAAGAAGAATATGTTCCAGCTCGATCCATGTAAACATGAAAGAGGTAAAGTCTCCATCTTTCTTTATGGCTACATAATATTCCATGGTGTACATATACCACAATATATTAATTCATTCATGGATTGATGGGCACTTGGGCTTTTTCCATGACTTAGCAATTATGAATTTGGCTGCAATAAACATTCTGGTACAAATATCTTTATTATAATGTGATTTTTGGTCTTCTGGGTATATACCTAGTAGAGGAATTATAGGACTGAATGGCAGATCTATTTTTAGATCTGTAAGTGTTCTCCATACATCTTTCCAAAAGGAATGTGTTAATTTGCATTCCCACCAGCAGTGCAGAAGTGTTCCCTTTTCTCCACATCCACGCCAACACCTCTGGTCTTGGTATTTTGTGATATGGGCTAATCTTACTGGAGTTAGATGATACCTCAAAGTAGTTTTGATTTGGATTTCTCTGATGATTAAGGATGATGAGCATTTTTTCATACGTCTGTAGGCCATGCGCCTGTCTTCTTCAGAGAAGTTTCTCTTCAAGTCCCTTCCCCAGCCTGCGATGGGATCACTTGTTCTTCTCTTGTTTATACATTTGAGTTGTTTGTGGATTCTGGTTATTAAATTATTGTTGGAGACATAACCTGCAAATATCTTCTCCCATTCTGAGGGCTGTCTGCTTGCTTTCCTTACTGTGTTCTTGGCTGTGCAAAAGCTTTTTAGTTTGATCAGGTCCCAGTAGTATATTTATGAAGCTGCTTTAATTGCCCTGGGGGGTGGGGGGGTCCTCTTCATAAAATACTTGCCCAGACCAATTTCTTCAAGGGTTTTCCCTGCACTCTCTTCTAGTATTTATATAGTTTCATGTCTTAAGTTTAAATCTTTTATCCAGTGATAGTTTATCTTAGTTAATGGTGAAAGGTATGGGTCCAGTTTCAGTCTTCTACAGGTCGCCAGCCAGTTCATGCAGCACTATTTATTAAATAGGGAATCTTTTCCCCACTGAATGTTTTTAATTGGCTTGTCAAAGATCAAATAATGGTAAGAAGCTGGGTTCATCTCTTGGTTCTCTATTCTGTTCCATATATCTACCTCTCTATTTTTGTGCCAATACCACACAATTTTGATCAATATCGATTTATAGTATAGTCTGAGGTCTGGTAGCGTGATTCCTCCTGCTTTATTTTTATTTCTGAGTAATGTCTTGGCTATTTGAGTTTTTCTTTTTTTTTTTGTTCCCTATAAAATGAAGTATTATTTTTTCAAGATCTTTAAAGTATGACAGTGAAGCTTTAATAGGGATTGCATTAAAATTGTATATTGCTTTGGGTAATATGGACATTTTAACAATGTTGATTCTTCCCAGCCATGAGCATGGTATGTTTTTCCA
>CAUYPK010111523.1:0-13645 GCA_963574355.1 Loris lydekkerianus | reverse complement strand
AAGGGTCCGTGTCCACTCATTAATACAGTCATTCACCTCGCCCCGGTGGAAGGGTCCGTGCCCACTCATTTGTACGTTCGTTTGCCTCGCCCCGGTGGAAGGGTCCGTGCCCACTCATTTGTACGTTCATTCGCCTCGCCACACTGGAAGGCTCCGTGTCCACTCATTTATACGTTCGTTCACCTCGCCCCAGTGGAAGGGTCCGTGTCCACTCATTAATACAGTCATTCACCTCGCCCTGGTGGAAGGGTCCGTGCCCACTCATTTGTACGTTCGTTTGCCTCGCCCCGGTGGAAGGGTCCGTGCCCACTCATTTGTACGTTCCTTCACCTTGCCCCGGTGGAAGGCTCCGTGCCCGCTCATTTATACGTTCATCCACCTCGCCCCAGTGGAAGGGTCCGTGTCCACTCATTTATACGTTCATTCACCTCGCCCCAGTGGAAGACTGTGTCCATTCATTTCCTGGCCAAGGAACTCGTGCACCTATATATACCACTAGATGGAGAGAGACAGAGAGAGCTTTTCTCCCTGACTTGGGTTTTCTCTTCGGGAGCTTTAATGTTTTCATATTCTTTTCGGTAAATAAATTCTGTCTTACCACTGATTTGTGGTCCGTGGATTTATTCTTCAAATCACCCAGACCAAGAACCTGAAATTCCAGTATCAGATTTGGCGAGCCAGCCAGGAGAAAAGACAAAATTCCAGTAACATATTTGGCGGCCCATACGGGGACAGCTGAGGAAAGAAAACATCTGTGGTAAGCAATGGGACAGCTTGCCTCTATCCTGTTTTTCTCTGTAGCTATCCTACTGGAGATTAATAAATTCAATGCCCCCCAGCCTGTAAATGTGCATAGTGTAGATGCTGACCTCCAGGTCACAGGCAAGAGGCTCTTGGGGGATGAACTTTCTAATTCCCCTTGGCTTCAGAAAGGAGGCGAAGGGACTTTTGAAAGAATGTTGAACCTATTCTCTGTTTATTACTTTTCCCTGGTTGAGAGCCAAGTAAGAAGGTAGCACTCAGAAGCCCTGGGGTCTCCAGCAATGGTTCTGACCCCAGGACTTGGGAGGGCCTTCGAAAACTCATTCTCTCCCAGCTTTTACTATCTTCTCTTCTCTTCCACAGTCCCGAACTTTTCCTATTTATCTCTATAGATCTCTGCTGTTTCTCTCTCTCTCTCTCCTTGTAGTTTACATACTTTGTTTGAACGTTGGTAAAGAATCGTTGTATTTAGTTGGGTTTGTTACTGATTAATTCTGGTATTTTTCAAATGTTTTAAGTGTGCTTCAAATGTTGTAGATGTGTTGTAAAGTCCTTTTGTATTGTCTTTCATTGCAGAACTAAAGTAGATTGACTTTTTGTGTCTGAGGAAAAAAAGACTGACCTTATTAAAGAGAAGTCAGTCCCAAATGAGGGGCAAAATGAGTCCCCTCCACGGTTTGGGCAACCGGAGGCCTGTGAAGGGAAGCCCAGAATGACTCCCCAAGATGGGAAAGGCCCTGAACCTTAGCTACCACACAGTCTCTTAAAAATAAAGAACAATGATGATCCTGGGTATTTGATTTCTTCTGGCGTGGGGAAATTTAAGATAATTCTAGGTTTTTCTAGGACTTTAGCTAAGTGCAACTAATTGCGATACAAAAAGTTTTGAAGTGTCTCTCAAACCAGATTTGTAATTAAATTCAGTTATTGTTGCCTTGCTAACCTTTGGGAAAGAAAGAGGAGGTTGGAAAAGCATAGCATTTAACACCAAGACATGGTCATGCCGGAAAGCCTATTTTCCTTTTGGTTACGGGGAATTTAGAAAAGGCTTGTACAGATTCTATAGAGTTAAATGTGCAAACACCACACAGCCATTTTCTCCAGGATGGGGCTCATCCCCACTTTGATTGATACTCTGACGCTAGTGTGGGGAAGAGGCTGAAAGGGGGGCAGAATATATGCATGGTTTGGGACCAGGCTCCCTGATACCTGATTTCTCGGAGCTGTGCTGCCGGCACGTTATAAGCACAGGAGAACCAGCGGGCACTAAGCGCTACACTGGTAAGAGTGGCTAATTCCAGACAAGCGCAGGGCTGAGGCGGCCACTCTCCTCAGGTACTCTTCCCCAAGCACTGGAAGGACGCTTCCTTTTGTTTGGTTGGAAGGCTTCTTGGGTTGATTAGGGGATGCTCTGACGACTCAGGAATATAGGGTGGGATTGATTAAGACACTGGACATTTGTTCTTTCTCACAGATGGGTAACGTATTCTCTCGTCAAGAGAACACCCCGCTGGGCTGTATTCTGGAGCACTGGGACATGTTTGATCCCCAGATGCTGAAACAAGAATGTATGATTTTCTTCTGCACCCAGGCCTGGCCTCAGTATCAACTGTCCACTGGTGAACAATGACCCCCAGAGGGTTACTCTTAATTATGACACCATTTTCCAATTAGATGCCTTTTGCAAACAGGAAGAAAAGTGGTCTGAGGTGCCCTATGTGCAAGTGTTCTTTTCGCTCAGGGACACTCCCCAGCTGTGTAAGACCTGTCAGATAGATTCAGCTCTCTTAGCTGTAGTAACTTCCCCAAATGGTCAGGGATGCGTGAGGGAGACGCTGTCACAACCTAGTTCAACCCCTCCATCTACTTCTCCCACACCTTCCTCCATGTGTTCGGAGGACCCCAGGAGAGAGGCTATCCCAAGAGTATTTTCTGGTCGTACTGGGACCCCCAGAAGCCAACCATATCCTTCTTTGTGTGGTAGGGGGGAAAGTGGTGAAGGGGGAAGTGCGTGAGTATACACTCCATTTTCTCTAGCAGATTTAAGGCAAATTAAAGTTGATTTAGAAAAATTTTCTGATGACCCCGATAAGTACATAGACGTTCTCCAAGGGTTAGGACAAAGCTTTGACCTCTCTTGGAGAGATATAATGTTACTATTAGATCAAACTTTAACATTTAACGAAAAAAGTGAAGTCCTGGATGAAGCTAGGAAGTGGGGTAATTTGTGGTTCATGTCCAATGCTGATGGCAGTAAGTCTCCTGGGGAAAGGGACAGATACCCCACGGGAAGACAGGAAGTTCCCCTTCAGGATCCCGAACGGGACCCTGGGAAAGAAGGTGACTGGTGGCGTAAACATTTTCTAACTTGTATCCTACAGGGTTTACGTTGGTCCAAGAACAAGCCTGTGAATTATGCCAAGTTGTCTACTATTTGCCAGGAGCAAAACGAGAGTCCCTCAGGAGGCAATGAGAAAACACACCCAATTGACACCTGACTCCATAGAGGGTCAAATTATTTTAAAAGACAAATTTATCACTCAAGCGGCTCCAGATATCCAGAGAAAACTCCGGAAATTGGCTCTCAGATCATAACCTGGAGAATCTTCTTAAAATGGCCACTATAGTCTTTTATAACCGAGATCAGGAAAAAGAGGAAGAAAAAGAGAGAAGGGATCAAAAAAGAATGACAGCTCTACTAATGGCACTCCGACAAACGGGCACCTTCCAGGGGCAGAGGGAAGCCAGAGGAGCTAAGAACAGGTGCTTCCAATGTGGTCAGGCTGGCCACTTCAGACAGGCTGGGCAAGCCACCTGGCCCCTATCCAGAGTGGAGGGGTGACCACTGGAGGGTGGCCTGTCCCCAGAGGTGAAGGCCTCCTGGGACAGGGATCCCCATCAGCACTCAAACTGGACTGAGGGTGCCCCAGGCAGGTTCTCGTGGCTCCAGCTTTTGTCATCACCCTCCAGAGCCCCAGGTTTGCCTCATAGTAGAGGCCCAGGAGACAACATTTCTTCTGGACCCTAGAGCAACCTTTTCTGTACTCCTCTCTAACCCTGATCTTTTATCCCCCAAAATCTGTTAACAATACAGGGGGTGTCTGGAAAGCTGGTTACCCATTTTTTCTCTCAACCTTTAAGCAGCAATTGGGATGACTAACTGTTCTTTCATGCCTTCCCAATCGTGCCTGACAGTCCTACTCCCCTTTTGGGGAGCGACATACTAACTAAAGCAGGAACAACCATTTGTATGAATATGAGACAAGAACCTATTCTATTAGTAGATCAAGAAACTACAGAGTTAGCAAAACGTACCACTTTAGCTAAATTTCAACAAATTCTTAAAAGCTTCCCCACTACATTTTCGCATTCAACACTAAAACAGCTTTTTTTCTCCTAAGGATCTCGTCATGATCAAAACTCTTCCCTCTAATTCACCTTCCCTAACCCCAGCTTGGGAAGGCCTCTTTTCTGTTATCTTCTTCTACAGCTGTTGAAGTTACAGGAGTGGATTCCTGGATACCTCATTCACGAGTAAAATCCTGGAACTCTCCACCTTCTGCAGAAGCAGACAATGAAGAGCGCCAACCACAATTCACCTACACTTGTGAGCCAAAGTTTAAAGTTGTTATTTAGAAAACAGCAAGAAAATGTTAATGTAAGTTTCTTTTAGCGTCACTAAATTAGTGCTTCTAACCTGATACTGTACTACCCTTGTCTTTTACTGATTATACTAATCAGATTTCTATTTTCCAGAAAGCTCATCAAGCCACACACAGTAAAGATGGTTCCTGTCCAAGACCTGATTCTATCGTGGACCCCTAGATCGGTCTCCTTCCAGAGAAACCCTAAATTCCCCCTCCTATCATCGCCCGATTCAGCAGGAAGCAGTTAGATGGAGTCGTCACCTTTTCCCTAACAGCAGTTACAGTTTCTACGCAGAGAGGGAGAATTGACACAGGACGGGTGGCACGGTAGTGCCCCAGCCAGCTCGGCCGAGCTGAGCGAGAGGACCTGCCGCCTCTGCCTTGGCCGTTTTGGTGCAGCGGCAGCCAGCAGAGGGACTAGCTCAAAAGGGGAGCTCCAACTCCCACCCCGACCCCCACCAGAGGCTCCAATAGCCAAAGGAGCAGAATACCTGCCCGGGAGACACCGGCGCCTCGGTGTCTCCTTCACTTTACTCTTGTGACTGAGAACAGAACCCCCATTTTCCTATGCCTACGTCAAGTTCATCTAAGTTTCATAAGCATCAATTATGTGAATGGACTGTGTCCATTCATTAATACAGTCATTCACCTTCCCCAGGGAAGGGTCTGTGTCCACTCATTAATACAGTCAGTCACCTTCCCCAGAGGAAGGGTCTGTGTCCACTCATTAATACAGTCATTCACCTTCCCGAGGGAAGGGTCTGTGTCCACTCATTAATACAGTCATTCACCTTCCCCAGGGGAAGGGTCTGTGTCCACTCATTAATACAGTCATTCACCTTCCCCAGGGAAGGGTCTGTGTCCACTCAATAATACAGTCAGTCACCGTCCCCAGAGGAATGGGTCTGTGTCCACTCATTAATACAGTCAGTCACCTTCCCCAGGGGAAGGGTCTGTGTCCACTCATTAATACAGTCAGTCACCTTCCCCAGGGGAAGGGTCCGTGTCCACTCATTAATACAGTCAGTCACCTTCCCCAGCGGAAGGGTCCGTGTCCACTCATTAATACAGTCAGTCACCTTCCCCAGCGGAAGGGTCTGTGTCCACTCATTAATACAGTCATTCACTTTCCCCATGGGAAGGGTCTGTGTCCATTCATTTCCTGGCCAAGGAACCCGTGTACCTAGATGTTGAGACACAGGGAGCTTTTCTCCATGACTTGGGTTTTCTCTCCAGGAGCTTTAGTGTTTTCGTATTCTTTTCTGTAAATAAATTCTGTTTTACCACTGATTTGTGGTCCGTGGGTTTATTCTTCAATTCACCGAGACCAAGAACCTGAAATGCCAGTATCAGAGGGACTGGCTCACAGCTCTAGAAACCAGAAGTCTGGGAGCAGGGTGCCAACAGGTGCGTGCTCTCCCTGATGGCTGGAGGAGGACGCATGTTCCTGTGTCCTTGACTGTTCCTGCTTGTGGCATTTGGACCATGGCATGCCTTAGCACGTGGCCATCTTCTGCCCATGTGTCACAACATCTCCCCTGTCATGTCTTCTCAGGACTATCTTCTGATGGCCTTGCAACAGGACACTCGTCGCGTTGTCTGACATAAGGTAAGCCCTCAATAAATACCGATTCACTGATGCATTCATCTTCTTTCTTTCTTGGGTGGTTAGGGAACCACTCTCCCCCATCCAGAATGACTTCATCTCAACTAATCATATCTGCAACTGCCCTGTTTCCTAATAAGGTTGTATTCTAAGTCCTGGGGAGCTGGCTTAAAATGCCAGTACTCTACTTCAACATATCCTTTGGGGAGGACAAATCAACCCATAACAAAGGCATATACAGGGGCACAACAAAGCCATGAGCAAACCTCTTAGGAGCAGCAGAAGTGGGAGGTGAATGCAGGGAAGGCAGGCCGTCTGTGCAGCTTGTTTCCTGAACCATGCTGGATGTTTCCAGCTCTCTCTCACCCATGGTGCATTCCAATATTTGAAGACCAGGACCCACTAAATCCCAGAGGTAGATAAAGCAACTCGCATGCTATCTCAATTTGGGGTATTCTTGTGTTCCAGTTGCTGTGACTATGTAAGAATTACCCCAAAACATCATTCTATAAACCACTATTATACTACAGATTCTGTGGTCGTGAATTTGGACAGTCACGGTGGGAGGCATCTTTGTTCACAATGGCTGGGGCCTTAGCTGAAAGGCTCAAAGGCTGGGGGTGAAGTTACCTGAAGGCGTACTCATTTCCAGAAGGGTCTTGGAGAGGATACCAAGCAGAATCTTGGCTGAGGCTGTCAGAGGGAACAGTACAGTATTCAGTATTCATGTTGACTCAGCCTCCTCACAAAGGGTGACTGGGTTCCCAAGATAAGCATGCAGACGTGGGGGAGGGAGTGTGGGGGGGGGGTGGAGAAGGGGACAAGTGATGTACATGACCTTTATAACCTAAATTCAGAAGTCACTAACAGAGCCTGTCTGTATTTAAAATTTTTGATATTTTGTTTACCATGGACTCTTTGCAGTAACTTTGATTTATTAAAATATTATTTGCCTCTAACACTGAGTTTTTTAGCATACCCTGATGTGCTATGCCCAAAGCAAGGGCCACAGTCACATTGCCCCAGTCTGGACCAGTCTGGTGTCATCTCCAACATACTCTACTTGTTGGGCCTTTGCACAGGTCTTCCCAGCTTCCAGGGAAGGGACAAGAGACGGTAATTCTCAATGGGACTCTGAAAGGACACGGGGCTCAGAAACATTACCGTGGCCACTTTGGAAGAACATGATCTACCACACCTTACAATGAAGCAAAATGAAGGAATCTGACTTACCTGACAAACACAGTGGGTAAGGTGATTCTGAAATCCAAAAGAGCAAAATGTCAGTAATAATATCCACAATAAGATTTTAGAACTTTCCACTAGGCTTTGCCTTAGGAAAATTTCTGTTGACTATATTGTTTCAAAAAAGTAGCCATTCCCTTTCAGTGGTTCTCAACCTTCCTAATGCCACAGTTCCACCCGCTGCCTTAGCTGTTCTGTTACAAAGCAATGATCAGTAAAGCCCTCTGTAAATACTCGCTGGATCCGTTCAAATTGAAAATCTTGTGTTTGGGGAAAATATTTCTTTCAGACATAGTAAGTATTGAAAAGGAAAATCTCCCTCTGTTGCTTGGGAAACCACCTTCATCATTGTAATTTACCAAGTAACATGATAAAGATTTATATATCTCCTTCTTAAATAGAAAATGAGAGCTTATTTGTGTTGGCAAAACACGAGACTTTTCAATAGGCATTCCAGAGGTTTGCTATTCAGTTGCCCATGAGAGAACTGGAGATATTTTGTAGAATAACATCTTCTACTCATTAGATACATTATAAAGTTATCTTGTTACTTCAGAATAGCGCTCTCTGTCATTCTTTATAAATAGGAAAGGTTGAGTTTAGAACATTAAGAGACGCAAAATGTTCCTTAGTAGTTGCAGGAAGAGGAGAAAAAAACATTGAGGAAACAAACTTGAAAACTAAAACTAAAAATAACAAAATACTTAAGAACTTAAGTTTTATCTATGTGTCAGGAACTGTAGCGGGTATGAGATTTTACCCTATTTGGAAGCTAATAAATTATCCTGTAACAATTTTATAGAGGCTGCCATAAGATAAAAAATTTCTGTGTTAGAGGCAAAGCAGGTTTGTTACTCACAACAGAGGACTGGCATTGTAAGCCAGCTCCCCAAGTCCCAATTCCACAGGGGATGTGAAAGGGGCCAGAAATCCCTGGCTCGTGTGCTAAGTTGTGTCATTTGAGAGGAAGCCTGGGCTTAGGGAACCTGAATGTTTTAAAATGAGCAATAAACATCCTAGTCCTTTGTTCCATAGGGAGACACCGTCTCTGTTTTCCAAGACTGTTCCCTACATAAGCATGTTGGAAAGACAACCTGAAGCAAAGAGTGCTCATTACCTTTGCTTGCAGGAAGTGCCATATGATGCAGGACAAGGTAGCACCACAACCTGCCGCTAAGCTCAGCCCTGGAGGTGTAGATGCTGCAGCGGATGGAGGAACCAGCTTGCTGAAAGGGCCGGACACCTGCCTGGGAGACACTGCTGCCTTGCTGTCTTTTCCCCTTACACTTCTGCCTGGTCAATTTCATGGATGGCACCTTGCTGTCTCCTCATGTGAGTTTCCAGGGCCTGAGAGCTCTGGCACCTTGCTGCTCATTGTACAACTGGCTGGAAATGATGAAGACCCACGCCCTAAAAGTCAACATGAATTCAGGCAAAACAACCCCCCTGCCACTATATAAACCCCTAAGCAGAGAGTCAGAGGACAGACCTGGAAGATGGAGCAGGAGAGCTTGTTCCCCTCCTGGGTTCTCTCTGCCAGGAGGTTTGGTTTTTGTAGTGGTTGTAATTTTTGTTTCTGTGAATAAATCCTGACTTACCACTGATCCTGTGGTCCCTAGAATGAGTGCCAAGACCAAGAACCTGAAACTCCGGTATCACATAAACACAGGAGACCCATGAAGAATTATCTCCTAACACCATACAAACTCAGAAATGTCTAACGTTAGTTAGAAAGTGCAAATATCTATCTTGTGTATTCTAATATGGCATCCTCTAGCCATAAATTAATTAAAAGCAATAAAATTTTAAATTCAGTTCTTCAGTTGCACTAGCCATATTACAAGAGCCCAGAGTCCTGAATAGTTATTGGTTACCGTATCAGACAGCGCAGATACCCAACACAGATATCCAGCACATATCCCTTTTCACATCCCCTGTGGAATTGGGACTTGGGAAGCCGGCAAATGACACAACTCAGCACACGAGCTGTCCTTCTGGACAGCCCCGGATACAAGTCAGTCAGTCAACCACAGAAGTCGAAATATATATGCAATTCAGTTAATCAACCACGTTTATTTAGCCCTTTCATATTCTAGGGGGGAAATGCTACATCGATTTTGTTCCCTCTAAAGTCTATAGTGGAGCAAGGAAGACAGACTGTGTCTAATAGGTAAGTCCAATAGTTAAACAAGTGATTATAATTTTTAAAAAGGAGAAGATAATGATGACTTTTCCAGGCAGCTGAAAGATCGTCAACTCATACGGAAGAAACAGCAGCATATTTCTTAAGAGACAGAGACTTGCTCTGTCACCCAGGCTGGAGTGCAGTGATACAATCATAGCTCAATCAATATAGCCTCAAACGTCTGGCCTCATGCAATCCTCCCAATTCAGCCTCCCAAAGGGTTAGGATTACAGCTGTAAGCCACCAGACCTAGCCATATTTTAGAAGTTAAAAAAAAAAAATTAGAAATTACGTGTAGAAATTAATACTAGATGAGGTAAGAAGAGACCATAGTCACCTGTGATTTTGTAGACCATGTTAAGAATTTCAGACTTAGTACCAAGAAGACTTAGGAAACTTCTGAAGGGCTTCAGGCAGGAAAGTGATACAATTAATATAACATTCTATGAAGAGATGACCCTTTTATCATCTTCAAGTGAGCTTTATAGAATAGTACCTAAGAGTGGAACAGAGTAGATACTTTGTTTTTAAGACAGGTCTTACTCTGTCACCCAGCTAGAGTGCACTGGCATCATCATAATGCTCACTGCAGCCTCAAACTCCTGAGTTTGAGTGATCCTCCTGCCTCTGCCTCCCAAGTAGATGGGACTAACTACATCAGGCACTGCCATGCCTGGCCTACTGGCAAATCCTTGATGGCTGTTTCACAGGGTTGCAGAGCAAGGATGACTGAGCACCTACTTTAAGAAGAATTTTTTTTCTTTTATAAAGGAATTTATTTTTTTAAGTCATCATGGATACCTTATAATTTTACATATGCATTTATGAGATACATGTGATATTTTGACACAAGCCTATAATGTACAATGATGAAATCTGAGTAATTGTGATATCCGTCACCTCATCACCTGTAGCCATTTCAGAGCATAAATTGATAGAACTTAGTAAATAAAGTGGAAAGTTACAAAGAAGGAGAAGATAAGACTAACCAGATTTCTCCTTATAGAGTGTCACGTGTTTACCAGTACTGGGAGCACTAGGACAGCAGACTTGCGAGGGACTATTACAAATTCAGCTTGGAGACTGTCCAATTGGTTGGCTGTGCCCATTAGATATCTACGGAGAAGCTGAGGCGCTATCGGCACTCAGAAGAGAGTGATGAGCTGGCTATAAATTAACAATATTATCTACCCAGAGCATTAACTGAAGCCAGGTGCTTGACTGAGGCTGTCTGGGCAGCGAGCTAGGGTGCGGCTAGCAGAGATCCCAGCAGAAAATCCCTGTTTTCAAGGAAACCATGGGGGATTTGTGCAGGGAGAAAATAGAAGGCTCTATGAGAGACCAAACTGGTTATAAAACTTGTCAATTCTCCATGGTCTATTTTTCTTTGGGGGAGCCCCTTGGTTCCCATAAAACAAACTGTAAACTGGGAATCAGAACAGTATTCATCCCAAAGGGCTTGACAGGAAGACTAAGGGAGCTAATGGGCAGTGATCACCCCAGCCCAACAGCAGACACACAACTGCTGTTCAACTGATGCATTACAGTTCAATCAAACTAACCTTTAGACAGAGGTAAAAATAAATGTTTTTCCCAGGTTTACCTAGCATGCATGGTATGATTGAAGGTTGCTTTCCTCAATATTTTAATATTACAGGTTCATTCGATTTTGAAAAATATAAATGTAAAAACACAAGGGATTTTTGTTTGCTTACAAAGTTGAAGTCTGGTGTGTATATTTTGTATCACACAGCTTTTATTTTGAAAACATAAAAAAACTTAAAATAATTTTGTACAAACTACAATAAACAGAATATCTATAACAGTGACATTCAATCACACGTCCCAACGATAATTGGTTCAAATCGCATTCTCCATTATCTCTCTTAGGCCCACTAAAATGCCTGTTTTACTCCAGATGCACTCAATAAATCCATCTCCCACTATCTCAATTACAAAACTCGTGTAACACAATCAAAAGCAGCTGGGATTTTTGTTGTTTTTCCAAAAATTGTTTAGCAGAATCCTCTAATTATATGTAGACTATATGTTTTTGTTTGCAATCAAGATAAATAGAGAACTGAGACTGGGACCTGGCTCTAAGAACAAAACTTGACAATTTCTGCACCACCAGGAACAGTCACCTGAACTTTTTTCTCGTGCTATTTTCATACCATGAATCCAACAGAAAACATTCAAAGGACAATCAAGAATTCATTTCAAAGGATGCATGAACCCACATTGTCACTTTACGTACTAACTCTGAACAGGAGCTCTGCCTCTTCCAAAGCTTGTGTTGGAAGAGCAGAGAAACAGAAAAGGCCAGAGGGAGATGAACTTGTCTCTGTGTCCTGGGTCATCTTAGCTGAATTCCAAGGACACACCAATTAGACTGACAAGAGAAAGAAAAGCTGAGAATAGTCTGCTAAAAAAAAGAGAGAGAGAGAGAGAAAGGAATTCTCTGGATTTCAGTTCCTTTACGCGAGTACTTCTTTCCTTTCTCATGCTCACCTTGGAATGGGGAGTTCCATCCCAGCGTGGCCTCCCAAAGTCCCTGCCCTCTGCCTTTTTCCCCTACAATTCAGCCTAAAAAGAATGAGTGTCCTCAAGCACTGTTGGTCTCCTAGACCAACCTTTGTAGCACCAGGGACCAGTTCCATGAAGGACAGTTTTCCCACAGGGGTGGGGAGGCATTAAATTCTCATAAGCAAAGTACAACCTAGATCCCTCCCATGCACAGTTTACGGAGGTCTGTGCTCCTGTGAGAATCCAGTGCCCCTGCTGATGTGACAGGAGCAGAGCTCAGGTTTGATTCAAGAGATGGGGAGCAGCTGCAAACACAGACGAAGTTTGCTGGCTGGCCTGCCACTCACCTCCTGCTTTGCGGCCGGGTAGGAACCGGACATAGAATGGTACTGGTCCAACTTCCCACTGGCCTTCCGAATCAAACTGAAATGTAAATTAAGTCAAATTTCTTCTTCTTCTTCTTCTTCCTCTTCCTCTTCCTCTTCTTCTTCTTCTTCTTTCTTCTTCTTTCTTCTTCTTTCTTCTTTCTTCTTCTTCTTTTTTTCCAGTTTTTGGCCGAGGTTGGGTTTGAACCCACCACTTCCGATATATGGGGCCGGTGCCCTACTCCTTTGAGCCACAGGCACCACCCATCAAATTTCTTAATAAACACGGTCATATTAATAAGTATGAAACTTTGCCCAGTTCACATGTCTTTCTTCTGGCAAGCTGAGCCCTCAGCTCACCACTAAGCCCTCTGCCCTCATCAGCCTTCGCCTACACCCATTTAATCACATCTCTATCTCCACCTCCCAAATGACTAACGTCATCCCCCTGTGACTTAATGATACTTCTTTTATTTAGTGAAAAGCAAGGTGCAGAATAGTATGTGTAGTATGATCCCATTTTTACTGTAAAAAACTGAAAAAAGGATATAATCAGACATACATTTAAAAAGTATAGGACTCTCTACAACACTATTGTGAGGGGTGGTAATAGGAAAGACTTCAATTTTATCTTTTAGATATTTGTGATATTTAAACTCTATGTATATTTCTACATCTGTAATCATTAAAATAAAGAATAATTATTCCAAGGTGACATTCTCTGCAACATTTTATCAGATTCCTCCTTTTGAACTCCACTTACTACCATGCCATCTAAAACGCTTGTCACAGCCAGATATTTTTTACCTCTGTTTATATGTACGCAAATATGTGTGTTCCTTCCTTCTCGCCCCCCACCCTTTTTTTTTTGGAGACAGAGTCTCACTTTGTCACCCTCAGTAGAGTGCTATGGCATCACAGCTCACAGCAATCTCCAACTCCTTGACTTAAGCGATTCTCTTGCCTCATTCTCCCGAGTAGCTGGGACTACAGGCACCTGCCCCAACACCCCGCTATTTTTGTTGCAATTCTCATTGCTGTTATAGCTGGCTGGGGCTGGGTTCAAACCCGCCACCCTCGGTATATGGGGCCAGTGCCCTATCCACTGAGCCACAGGCCCCAACCCCTTTTTCTTTTTTTTTCTTTTCTTTTTTTTTTTTTTTTTTGTTTTATTTATTTATTTATTTATTGTGGAGAAGGGGCAGGGAAAGAAGGCGGGGGAAGAGGTGCGTGACAGGGTCGGGCCAGTGGCATGGTACCACATTGGCTGTATCTAGGTAGAGGCAGTTTCAGGCCGGGCCTTGCTGAG